>JAOVYX010018044.1:0-50458 GCA_035668315.1 Drosera spatulata | reverse complement strand
AAACCTAATTTTGGCACTTATTATCCTTTATGTCAATTTCTATTCCACCTAAATTAAATTATTTATCCACTAAATATCACTAATTATCCAGTAAAATAATTTTAATTGATTTACTTTTCTATAAATACAAGCTCTCTTTTCCTTGAAAAACTTCTTACAAACATAAAAACACTTCTTGTTATGTAAGAGAAGAGATAAGCAAGAGAAGAGAAGGAGAGTTTGAGGAGAAGAGGAGAAGTTAGGGTTTTAAGGCGACGAGGATCTTTCATCATTAATAAGAAAAGGTGAAGAGGAGTTGTATACAAGGATTTATGTACTGATTAATAAAGCGAGGTCAAACTGTCTGATCTAGCAAAAAAATAAACTTTAACGAATAAACTGCTACTATTGATCAGGTTTCATGATCGATACTTTAATTCAATAGAAAAGTTATAGAGTCTAGTTTATTTAGAATTTTACAAAATAATTTTTGGAGTAGTATAAAAGAAGGTATAGATTTAAACGTATAAAAGAAGTATAATTAACTACATGCATAGAATCTCACTCTAGCGCTTCAGTATCGTCTTGTGATGGATCTGCAAATAAAACGCATAACCTGTGAGCTAAAAGCTCAGCAACCAAAAATATATGTATTCGATTTGTAGGGTACTCCCCCGACTATGGCGATCGATGAGTACCTCTAAAATATTTTTTAGTAGCCACAGGAAGATATGGACGCCATATCAAACTATACACGTAATAATAGCTTATACGTCTTTATCCTCTTTTATAGTTTTTTACTTACTTAACCATTGCAAGTCCGTGTCCCGACATGAATGATAGAAATCAATGAGGACAAAAGAAGAAGAGAGATTTTTGAGATATAGACACTGATCTGATCAAAGTTCCCAGTCATATATCATCCACCAAAATCATTTGAAAACCCGTTATCTTTTGTGAAAGTGTTTTTATTTTTCATAAATACTACGCCTGATTTAGGTTCGCGGCCCAAAATCACTACGTCTCTTACGTGTAATTCGGTTTGCTAAACACTCACTTATACGCCGAAGGTCCCCCTACAGAGAGAAGCCTTATACCCAATCGGTCGATATTCTGACCCACGATTTCTTATCGATGCGCATACGAAGAGAACCACACTTGACCTCTTACTAGCTAGATTCAACGTCTGACTCAGTCAAGTCTGCTTTGAACACTCGTAGAGCCAATGAACCTGATCCCGGAGGATCCACTATATGACCTCATCGACAACAACGGACTTGTTCAGTTATCTTAAGTTTGTTATAATGTTTGTTGTAGTGTTCCTTAAAACCACACTTTCTTTACCGTTAAACATAATCATCACTAAGATTACCCACCATTCTTCTCCATTTCTATCTTTCACGATATTACATCATATTAGATGTATCGTTTGGTCAAGAGGACGTTTGCATCATATTAAATGTCTCGGCCTCTGAACGGGCGTACCGACCTCTGGAATGAGTGTCCCGAATTCTGTCCATTATGATATTTCGATGCATTTAATTCTATAACTTCTCGTATACACATTCAAAAATTATTTCCTAAAATTCTACATAAAATAGACTCTATAAATTTCATAGAATTAGAGTTCTCATCATGAAACCTTACCAATAATTCCAATTAATTCATTCAAGTTTATAATTTCTGCTACATCGGATAGTTTGACTTTTGCTCATTAATTAACTCATAAATCATTACATACAACTCCAAATTAAGATTTACAAACTATTCTGAAAACTAGACTTAAAGAGTTTTCTATTGATATAAGGCTTGTTTTCTAACTCTTACTGAATGATTCTGAATTAAGCTACAAAATCAGTTCTGTAACCAGTTTTTACAGATTGATATATCCAAACATTTTGATTTATACCTTAAGATTCAAAATTTCAAATCATAATCTTTCAACTTCATTAGAAACTAGACATGTAAGACTTCAACATATATTAAAATCAGAATTTATTTCAAATTTTATAATTTTCCATTCACACATGAAAGACAGAACGGATCAAAATGTGGTTTGGTTATCTCTCGAGTATTTTTTACGTTCGAGACTTTGTTTGATGATAACTCTTACTCTATACGTCAAATCTTCACACCGTTAAATTTATTGGGTTCTTGACTTTGTCCCGGACGTCGTGATAGTCTTGCATTACAGATCCGATAAATCTAGAGTAAGATCCGATCAAAACAATGTGAGTTTTGAAGTGATAACCTTGTGTGAAACTTAAATTCGTGATAACTTGTAATCCGGAGATCGGATTAACATACCGTTTGTGGCGTTGGATTTCTTGATTTGTCGTCTTCGTCGTCAATCTCACTGATTTTGATGAAGTATGAAGATGATGCCGTGATGCAAAACGTAAGTGTTATATGAGGAAGAGTGTGAGTTTGAGAGAAATAAGAGAATGATGGTGAAAAGGGGAGTTGAGTGGAGGATTGATGCTTGAAAGAATGTGGGAGGTAGTTGTGGTAGTGGTGATAGATGATGAGTGGGAGGTGGTTATTACTTTTTTCTTTTATTTCTTTTTTCCTCTCGTGTAACTCCCGTTAAGGGGACCGACACATTATTGAGCTCCTATAGCTCACGGTTACTATTTTTTGTGTCTTTCTTCTTCTCTTGTTACAGAAATATGACCTATGATTTGATGCTAAATATAGCTTATGTATGAAACATATTCTAATCTTAGAAAGAGATGTAAATTCCGCTGTAAAGGCGATATTCTAGGTTATGATTAAGTGCATCAAAAGTTTCTAAACTAATGACGTATAAATAAATTTAGCTTAATTCTTATGGTTAAGTCAGGAAGTAAAATTTTTGCCTAGTTGAGGCATTGGGCTCAACAACAGGGGCGTCATATGTATTATTATTAAGTAATGAAAAATCGGGACATTACATGAACTAAGTAAAATATGTAATAAATGAGAAATTTTCGCTGTATTTGATAATATTATTGGTTATATCTAAGTGAATTTTATTTATTTCTGTACCTAAACTGGTTAAGTAATTTTTGCCTAACTAGGGTGTTGGGACTCAGCGGCAATGACATCATTTGTATTAATATATTATGAAAAATTTGGACGTTACAAGCCTCGTACGAAGATAAAGAGAAAAACACATCAATTGGGGTGGATTGATGAGCGAGTCATTGGAATAAATCTTGCGAGAAGGATTGTGAAAGATATCGTCGTGCTGGAACAAATCTTGCGAGAAGATTTGTTAAAGATATCGTCGCGGAAGATAAAGATCAGAAAGATAAGTAAAGCAAGAAGATATCATGGGAAAACTTGACAAATATATTGTTTGAACTAAGAGATATTGTTCTTGGTTATAAATATTTTTTGATAATATTTTCGTGGGTTATCTTGAAAAATTTTATAGCTATGCCTATAAGATATGGAGAAGGCGATCAGTGTTTTCGTGAGTCCTACGAATCGTGGGTGAGATCAATAAAAAGAGTTTGACAAGAGATTGCACAATTGTTTGGTTGTTAGTTCGTTTGTATTGATTGTGTAGCTTGTTTATGTTTGTCAAAACATGAAAACGAGACAGGTTTTTCTCAAAGATTTCCGCTAAGTAAAACAAAAACGTGGAACGGTTGACAAAGTTGTTGCTGGCTAATTCGTAGAGAATTGACGCATCACAGGGGTAGGTTTATCGCGAAAAAATTGGAGCGACCTTGTGGCAGTTACCAACATTGAATTAGGGATTTCGATTGGAGGCTTCTAATATAATTCCAAAAAGCACATGTAGTTTTTCAAAATTTCACCCAGATAAGCCATAATCTCTAAATATATTTCATTTTACCTAAACAAACTGAAAATTTTGAAAAACACACTTGTTAATAAAGGTAAGAGTTTTGAGTGATCAGGATGAAATTTTGATAATGGTTTTGAGCGACCAGGATGGATTAAGGTAAGGGTTTTGAGTGATCAAGGTGGTATTTTGATGGAATTGGATTGTTTTTTTTATTTTTGGATATATACACAATGTCAAAATATCCAATTTTATTTGATGAATTTTTTTATTTCTCAATTATATTTCATGAAATATAAAAATTTATATAAATTGATATTAAATTTTAAATCTATCGGAAAGAGTTAATCTTCTTCGTAGTTCAGGAACCACGAATTCTATAAATTAAAAGATTGCAAGACCAAATTCTAGAATATAGACGGCCAAAAAAGAGCCAGCTCTGATGAGAATTGAAGACCAAACAAAGAAAGTAACCACAAGTCCAAAAGCAAGCAGCAACCATATGACCAGGTTCAGATCTTCTACCAAACTATCCAACACCGTCCCAATCATTTTCTGGAAAAATAGAGCAACCAATCTCTCTTTTTCGAAATGCCTTTGCATCGGGTGTAAACCACCTACGTGTTAATAAGGATTGATTCGATAATAAACTAAATGTACTTGATGAAATTATTTAAATCATGATCTAAAACAACATAAATTTGTAGCTAACATTATTTTTAGCAAAACAACAAATGCATGATATGACTATATCATTAACTCACATCTCTTTGTTTCAGAATATATGTGATATTTTTGCTTTTTACATTAATCGATATGTGTTTCACCATAGTTTTAAGAAAAAAATTTGATCATCCCGCAACGCGAATTAAAATTCGGATTTACAAATGTGAGCAGTCAAACCATTACATCCATATTGAGATGAAGGGAGAATATAAATACAGATGCTTCTGATAATATAGTATTTTGAAATAAAGAACCTGTCCTGCACCTCTTTGTTCAGTATACATGTGACGCTCTGATTTTTTACGATTAATATGTATTTTGAGGATTTTTTTTTAAATCATAACAATGCAATAAAAACATGTCGTTTTAAACTATTATTAATGTTTCATGATATTTTTAAGATAAAAAAATTTGATCATCTCACAACACGAGTTAAAATTCGCATTAACACATATGAATAGTCAAACCATTACATCTATATTATGACGAAGTTAGAATATAAATACAGACGTTCCGAATAATGTAGAGTAATATTTTTATTTTATTTATTTTTTAAAAAAAGAATATAGAGTAGTATTTGAAAATAAAGAACCTCTCCTACAATAGAAAAGCAGAACAAATAAATAGATCCCATATTATTTTCAAAAAAAGTGTACTACGAAAAATAAAACACAAGAAAAATCTAAAGCCACCTATATGTGCGGCTCAGGTCACCCCTTGAAGTCCTCGGCTCCTTCACTGAAACCAACCAATAGATCAAAATAAACTCACAGCCTCACATCACCCACCAAGTACAAATAAACATCAAACCAAACCACCTAAGCAAAACCAAACCACCTAAGCAAAACCAGCTCTTGTGCATCTCTTGGTTCCCTGTTAGATTAGTTCAAATGGCAGCAACCATTTCTTCAGCTATCAGCGGATTCAATGTCCGCCTAGGCGAAGATCACGACAGGATGGCAAGGGCGATGACGATGATGGCTCCTGTAAAGGTTGGTATGCGAAGGAAAGTAACGGTGGTGCGACCGATGATGAAGAATGTGAATGAAGGGAAAGGCGTGTTTGCACCCGTGGTTGTCCTCGCGAGGAATATTATTGGGAAGAAGCAGTTCAATCAGATCCGTGGCAAAGCCATCGCGCTTCATTCTCAGGTAACTAAGGGACTGTTTGGGATCGTTACAGAAAATATAAGTGTCTAGTGGAAAACAAAAGATGCTAAAAGCAGAAAGTAAAAGAATAGAAGTGAAACTTGTAACATATTTCTGTTGTTGGTTTTATAAAGCTTAGAACTTCAGAAGTAGATTCAAGATCCTGAATCACTTTGTTTATTACTGATTGGTTTTGAGCTGGAATCCCAAATGTTGAATATGACGATATTGGGATTGCAGGTGATAACTGAATTCTGCAAATCGATCGGAGCGGACGCAAAGCAGAGACAGGGATTGATCAGGTTGGCTAAGAAGAACGGTGAAAAACTTGGATTTCTTGCATAGAAAAGCCACTGTTGCTGTAATTCTGTAAAATTAGTTAAATTTTTGTACCGTTACCTCGACAATTGGTTTGATTATTATGCTATGGGAAGTTGATCCTCAAGCTGTGTCTCAAAAGCATATTGACTGACACAATTCCTGTACCAACTATGAATGAATCTGCTTATTATTTCTGGGGAATGTTTGATTGACGTGAGATAATAGAAAGCAGAAAGTTCGTTGCTAGGAACCTTAGTCCTATAGATCAGTTCAAGACAGTCGAGATGAAAACTTTGTAGGCTATTTCAAGACAGATGGAGGCTTGTTGCTGATGAAGCTGAATCTAAAGGGATCGAGTTTTTGTTGCTCCTTTCTAGACTATATGATTCCACAGTGATCTCGGTTTTGAGGTGCAATCAGATTCTTCGAAGGCTCAACGCCAACAAGTCATATCCAACAAGTCTACAGGTCAGGAAATGAGGCCGAGTAATGTGTTGGTGATGATGTGCGAAAGATATTAGATTTTCTTTGATTGTGTTAGATTATTTAATCTTTATATCTGTTTTAGAGCATCTTTATAAACTAGATCCTAGGGAGAGGACTATATATATGTTTTGGATGGTCTAGATTTCGATGTATTTAAGATAATATTTGAGACCTATTGTTTAACGCTCAAGAAAAGTGAGAGAGATATGAGTAGAAGAAGAATAGCAGGAAGGTGATTTGTGATTTTATTTTTTTCGATTATATTCTTTCTCGATTAGGTGTTCTTTTATACTCTCTCTGTCCCATATAGTTTGCAACATGTATATATTTTGGATTATTCTATATGCATGAATACAAATCTCGTTTTCATATCAAATCATATCTGATCGTCCCGCAACATGTATTAGCTTAAAATGCGTAACTTACACAATCATTGATGTTGCACGATAAATTTACAAAAAAAAAAATTTGATCGTCATTGCACACATATCAAATTTTGCATCGACATGAGTATTTTCAAACGTTGGTTTTGATGATAGTGAAATCTTGATCGTGACATATATTCATGGCGTTCTTTTATTCTTTGATATTCTGCTGCATATTTATGCTTGGTAGTAGTTGGTGTTGTTGTTTCTTGATCTTGTTCGTTCCGAACTTTGATGTTGAAGGTTATATTCGGAGAGACGGTTCTTGATGATGAACTGGTTCTGTTACAAGAATCGATTCTTCGATTGATTCCGTTATGCAAGTTTGTTCGTTATTTTGCTGATTATTGTCCTTAATCCCAACACAATGGACCTCGGCATCCTCTTGTTTTGCAGCCTAGCACTCTTGAGTAAAAGTATGTTTTGGAGCAAGGAGAATTGTTTTACTGTGTTACAGCAACATCAAACAAGAAGCTGGTTGCGATTCCATATGGAAACGTGAAACCAGTTAAGCCATCATATGCAACATCACGCAGCATCCTGGAGATCTGATCTACTACAAAAGCATCAAATGACGAATACAAACTCGGAAACATGGGAGTCCTGCAATGAGCGTACAATCGAACCAAGCTCACACGAGTAACTCCCAAATAAGGTCCCTCCACCAAGCTCAAAAAACAGACACTTCCGCAGCTTCTAGCCAAAATGTAAGAGCATCCTCTACTTCAAAAGTGGCAGCTCTCTGGTTCCACTATCCATTTCTAGGGATTTCGGTCCTTCATCAGATGGTACAGAACAAAAAACAAAACAAAACAAAACAAAATAAAACAAAAAAACATCAGAAGTGAGGCTTTTGATTCAGCCTTTCATTATGGATCAAAATCACGCAACCAGAATCTAGTTAACTGTCATGATTAATTCATTTGCCTTCAAATTTTATCACACTTCAGTCAAGTTAAATAGTCGAATTTCTGCATCACTTAAAAGGTTTTTCTTTCTCATATGGCCATTCTACCATGAGCAGGTCGTCCACTGGATCGTTACTTTTATCACAGCAGCATAAGAGTCGTTCAGGCTTCTAGGCCTGAATAAGCCGAGAGGAGCGCAGAAAGTGCCTACACAAATGGATCAGAATAGGAAAACGATAACTACAGAAATGAACCTATCAACAAAGTCTTTTGCTTACAATAGGGTCTAAGAGAAGGAATTTATCATGCCATGCCGACCACCAGTTTCTATATGCCATTAGTGATCCCAAGTTCGAAACATTTCTTAATTTATTACTTCTACGCTAATGAAGGTTGAAAAAAGCACTGGTGACCAGCAAATATAAAACAAGAATGACAAGAAAATCATAACATTCAGAATAAGGTTTGGCATTACAAGTGCTAAAGTTGAAGTAGGAAACATGCCAGAAATCATCCCAAATCAGCTTCCAGATGGAGAAGAAAATCAGCCACGGGAATACTGGCTCCGAAAGCGGGGGTTGGATGCCTTTGTGAGACAATGATGATGATAATCAAAATGGATGTCATAGTCCTGGATGTCAACATATTACCAATCCACTTGTAAAAACAATGCATTTTAGGAAATCCACTATAGAAAACAAGAAAAAAATACGAATTAGTTTACCCAAGTTAACTCTTCTAAGGCTTCTGTTCTCCGTTTCGTGAAGAAAGCAAGCTGCGAATATAGAAACTAAAGTTGATATTCATGAAACTACTTCAGTAGTTTGAATATATAGAGCTGGAAAGGATATTGCAAGCTTCTTACATGATAGTAGTGATGATCAGGATTCTCAATTTCAACTGGAATTGCAACCAGGTTTGAACCTGAGTACCTGATGGCAATTCAAGACACATGACGCTTTAGCTATTAAAAAAAAAAAAAAAGGTATATCCCAAAGATCAATATCATATTACACAAAAATAAAAGTTGATATTTTGAATAGCACAAACAACCTTGCAAAAATGGGCGAGATGATGAATGAACAACCACCAAAATCCTGAATCCCGGATGTTTTTTTTTTTTAAAGGAAATCCCGGATGTTCATTCTCCCTTCGTCTCAAAAAGGATGAAACAAATGAATAGTAACACAATAAAGTTGAACGTGTTACGAGCGATCCGCGATACGATCAAATATCGTTTTACTTAAAATTGTCGTGAAACATCAATGATATTTTAAGTTGTATGTTTCATTCCTAGGCCAGTGACGTAATTTTCTTAAATCGTTAAGACGAATAATGAAGTTTCTCAAAAAAACATGTTGAATAGGGCGATGATGATGCTACGTTTCATTTATTTTGGGACAGAGGGAGTATCATTTGCTTTGAAATTATCCAAAGGCAACAGTGAGTTGCAACAGAAATACATGACTAGGAAAAACAGCATCTTCGGCCGTGTCATTTAGAAAAAATTAGCTTCAAATCCATTCTTTGAAGTCAAGTAACAAAGTTTGTCGAATTATCCAGAGAAGGCATCCGAGTTAATTGCACCTACAAAAGCAAATAATTGAATTATGATGCAAAAAGAATGTGCAAGAAGCAAACCTATGGTTAATAAACCTCGCAACATTCCCGAAACATGTTGCATCCAAACAAAGGGCCTCGTCATCCTCCAAGATGCTTCCTGAGCTCCAATGACCATCAAGTAATACAGGGCGTGCACAAGCTTCTTTGCCAGACTGTTGAACTTTTCGCTCTTATAGTTCCATGATTGTCATTATTTCTCCCACATATTCACAAACAAATGCACCTCGTGGCGGCTCCTGTACGGCTCTTAGACCCCATCTTTTCCCATCGGGTATCCAGAAAACCTGAGACATGGAGGAAACAGACGCAGTCAAGCAAAAGCTGATGGTTAACCTTGTAAAGTTCCATAGAATAGTATGCATAATGTTTCCCTTCTTCAAATAGAAAACAGGTATGTTCATAAGTTAACCTCAGTGAAAGATGGGAAAAGTCACAGCAGCAAATGCTAGGATCTTAACTGACATAGTTTAAGCTGAGGCCCAAAAACAAAGAGATCTATGATGTTGAAACGAGCTGTTTAGATTATACACATGTTTGACAGTCTTTGATCTGAAGATTATTTCAAGTTTATCCTTTTCCTTATTTGTGGTTTCCTTATTTTTTTGAAGATACAGAGCTCTATTCTCGAACCATTATCATATGCAAAGAGAAATAAAATAGCATTACTAATAGTATACAGAATGTCCAATCAGAAGTGTCAAATTATAAATTCATGTAAGAGAGTACTGACCTGTAAATTCGCTGTTATACCACGCTGAACTACTCGGTTACCACAATACTTACTGCACCCACATTTATGCCAGCATTCGTTAATGAATTTCTGCAGAGAATGCCCCTTGCATGACCTAGATACCTGGTTGTCCTTGAATCTATACAACGGGCAGTTTTTGCAATAAGAAAGCAGATGCTTCCTGGGTCCTTCTATCAACGAGATGCATTCATCTAGAAACTTCTCTGTCAACAACCCATCTAGTGCGTATGCAAACTCACCACCATTTTGATGAACACATGTGCAAGAAGCAGGAGATTGGAGGCAATTCCCATAGCATGATGCACAACAGTCTCCATCTGGTATTTGAGCTAGGGAGAAGTTCACACGTGCATTTCTATATATCACATTGTTCGCGATGTACTTGAAAAGTGGCAGCAAGGGATCTAGGCTAGTTTCATTTACAATTGCAACTTTGAGTTTTTCTTCCCCTCCTGAAACGTCGTCCATACTATATTTCCTTGCAATAGAAGCGGCTTGGTTATTTTCGAAAGGACAGAGAAAAGGGACCAAGGATAACCCTTGGTGTTTGAGCACCTCCACAGTTTCATTCGTCTCACTACAAGTACCCACAGGGACAATGTTGCGGGAGTCTTCAGAATCATATGGAACATTCAAATATGGACTTTCCGACACTTCAGGACACAAGATAAGTGCCTTTTGTTGATCAATATTAGCATCGGTACCATTTTTGCCAGTTGAACTGTTTAATATCTCTTGTTCATTTGTGCCTGTACTGACCTCCACATTATTAACCTGTTCACGTTCCTGATTCGATATACAATTGCAGAACTCCTTGAACACATCCATCATGGAAAATTCTGACTCATGGATCCCATATTTTCTAGACAACAATGCCCCGGCAGCTTTCAAAGCTGATTCCACATTTGGCACTCCAAACTCTGGTTAACAAGCAGGGAAACCTTCATGTCTCCACTGAGAGAAGAAAAAAGATCAAACCGTCTCATACCAGACGTGACATCATCATCATGGACAAGAGAAGCTCCGCTCCCAGATTCCTGGCTTGGCTCATCTTTGCTGCAAAAGCTATCGCCTTCATTGGCATCCTTGTTACTCATAACAGGAAGAACCATTTCAAGCATCTTTGGCTTTTCATTGTCTACCGCCATAGGGACAACTGGATCTGGCTCAGAATGTAGCTTAACGTCCAAGTCACTCGAGCCCCTCAGTTGGTTGACAGCAAATTCTAATGCTTTTGGACCATCTCCAGATGCTTGGACTTGGATGGAATCGTCATTCACGTACATTGATGTATAAAATATATGCTCAAGGATATGTCATCATCATGCTTGAATGAAAGAACAACAAAGAGGAGGCTGTTAATTACATCCTAATTTTAGATTTAGATGAGCCCTAGTAAAATTTGATGGCCAAATTAATGAAAGGACATTCCCAAGAGCATGATGAAACACATGCAACCCAATAGCCATCTCTCTACAGAGCCTACTCAGCAGCATATCTCCAGATTGTTCACGCTAGTTTGGAAGTGGTGACATACCGAGAGGGACTACATCCATTGGGGTGTCCTCAAGCTTGATAGCAATCACTGGCCCAGGTTTAGATCCTTCTTCTGAATGTCCTTGAACATCCTGTGGTTTCGCCATCTCGATACTTTGAGATGCTGTAAAGCATGGCCGTAGTTCATCCCCCAATTGCACTGTACGTAGTTCTTCAGATTTTGAACCACCAAGAGAGCAATAGCTGCTGCGCGTTTTCTTTGGTGGAGGTGGAAGAAAAATAAGGCCTTCAGGCTCAACGTGTAGAGGATGAACTTTCTTTTTAGCAGGAACTTGCACCTTTTTCTTGAGTTAGAAAAACAAGTTGTAGTTATCAACTTAAGATCACGACTTCAAGCCAGAAACCAGTGTGAATTTACAATCAGAACTGGACATAAACTTCTCGATGACAAATTCTTTTTTTCTTTTTTTCTTTTTCAGAGTAAACAAGATGCACAGTACACCCTCTGCTGAGCTCAACTGAAAATCCAAATCCATCATCCATTAGCCAAAAACGTACCTTGTGATCTGCTGCTCTTCAAAGATAGCATCTGTGAGAACTCGATAGTCATTCTCTTCGATAAAGTTCCAGTTGTTATCGTACACTTTCAGCAGCTCCTTTATCACAGGCTTCACGACATCAGAACTAATCCCGATCAACGCCATCGCCTTGCAAGCTTTAACAACTCTAGGATTTGGAGCCATTTTCAAACAAGAATCTGAAAAAGAAACAAGATAACTAGTCAGCCCAAGTCTTTCATGGAAACTATGTATACTACTACCACTCAACAAAGAGATCTCACAGGAAAAAACAATCACACAAATCTCTTCCTCGTGCTGCTCGCCATACAAGTACAGTGGGATGCTACATCAAATCAGTCCATTACTCCGTCGACATTGAAAACAAAGTCGAGACTCCCATAACATCTGCCTCGAAGCCCCACATACGTCAGCGTTACAAGGAACAAGCACACAAAACCCTCAAACAACCAGATTCAAGATAAAAACATGGCAACAATAATCAAACACCAGAGATCACAAATGCAACAGTTGATCGACAAATTGGAAACTACCCGTTACCCAAAAAATCTCAAAAGGACGGAGTAATGTCATAACAAAAATCGCATTCATTATCCAAAATGGAAACTTTCTCATTTTCAAGTTCCATCAGATCTAATCACCCCCATTAAACAAGCTTCAACCTTCCTACAAAAATCAAATTCAAACACCAAAAATCACTTACCCAAAACCACTTGGGTTGTGATCATTGCCTCTGAACACACTCCTACCATGAAACCCACTTCTAAATTTCAAGAAGCAGATCAAAAAACGAAAAGGGCAGCGCCCCAATTGACAAAATGGGCATAGATTTCTCTCAAATGGGGAAATGAACAGTACCTGAAGTGAAATGGGTAGGCTAGTGTGTTGGTTAGAGCATGAACTTTGCGTGACAGACCATGTTATTTTGATGATGTGAAATCATTCGGCTAGGTTTTCACCATGAGTAACGACTGGTGAGCAAGTCTTCTGGTCCTCAAGGAGCAGAGAATGGGGTGTGATGTAATATTTTGTGTGTATGCTGAAGTTCTAACACTGCTGGGATGCTGCTGTCTTGGCTCTCAGCTTTTTTGCAGTACCACAATGGTGCAAAGGGGTTTGTAATAGCATAGGGCTCATTCTGTCTTGGAAAAGTTTGAGGATTGTTGGGTACGGTTGCAAAAAATTATGAAATCTAAAATCAATAAAAAAATATTAAAAAATTAAAATCATCATATCAAATTGCATAATTATAAAAAAAAAAACAACCTTAAATTAAATGTTCAAATAATATTTAAAATTAGAAAATAAAATCTAATTTTTTTGGATTTCAACGTTTTACTTTCGATTTCTCATTTTGAAAAACAAAAAATCATATATCAAAAAATTTGAATTGGTTAGTCAGAAAATTCAAAAATGTAATTCAAAATCAGAAGTTATTTTATACCAAACAGAACCTTTGGGTGCGATAGACATAAGTACATTTCTAAAATATTTGTGTAACTTTTCAGGAGTGTTAAAAGAAAACACTCTTTGAATAAGAATATTCGTTTGACGATCAAAATCTTCTTCTAACATCGTTAAAAAAAGTTTTATTGTTCACAAAATCGAAATTGTTAATAACATAGGGCTACTTGAAAAGGAAAATGCTACTAACAATAACATTTTTTCCAATGACGAATACTATGAGAAATTTTCTAACGTCAAATAACAATTGACTTTTGAATACACTATAATTATATTTCCTTAAAGAGAAAAAAGTTAAACAAACTATAGAGCGTGTTTTTCAAGTGTGTGATGTTAGTTTTATGTCTTCAGGTCGTCCTTTCTCATGAAATGTTTCTTTAAATTTAAGATTTTTTTTTTGAACTTAGGATTTTAAATATGTACATTTAATTTAGATGATGCAACAATGTAGATGTATTTTGACATATTCCATGTGAGTTTTATGTTATCAACATGATACCTCATATAAATGTCTCTTGATTTTGATAGTGTTCGATCGGACTTTAGACTTCATTGTTCATTTCTGAATGACAAATACTTAGTATAGAAGAGGGTATGTTAGGACTTCAAACCCCAACACTCAGATTGTCCGAAACACAGTCATAACATGAGTGACATTATTTGTTTTGTGAAACATCCATAAATAAGTGAAACTAGAGAAACTCCTACCCATACAGATAACCCTCGATAAGACCACCAGCCTCAGACCAGTCGCCTTACTCGATTCTAGCATTTTCATCACCCTCGTATAAACATCTCTTTACTTCACCTTCAAAACAATTTTATTTTCTTCGTTTCAACCCATTCCAATGGCCGATAGGTGTAACGCTTTAACATCGGACTACAAGTGGGCTTTGTGATTCTCATCAACCTTTCCTATTATTCTCAGTGAATTCTCAGCAAACCCTAAGCTTTGTTCAATTCCCACGCGATGATCTTGAATGCAGCTTCTGCTTCCTTCCTTGAGTAGATTGTATCTGTGAGTTCGCTTTGCTTACAGCTTTTCCATTGGCATCATGAGTTTCAATTTTGGTTCTCTGCTGCTGTTGGTTGAATTTTGTTAGTTCATGTTGGATATGATGATTGCTGTTATTGGGTTCAAATTGGGGGCAGATGGGTATTGGTGATCGAATCGAATTGCATGATTTTGAAAAGTGTAAGGTGAATTGGTTTCACTATTGGGTAGTTTATGGTTTCAACACCCAACCAATCCATCGTTAAACCCTCTGAAGTCTAGATTTTTAGTAGAAAAATGCCTCTGAAAAAACGATATAATCAATTTGCAAACCCTCAATTTTGTACTCAGACTACCGGAGACCCCCTAACATCAAACTCGGCAATGGAATGGGTCGCCCTTATCCCATTTCATGTGTCCTGTGTATAATAAGGCTGACTCCGTTGTGCAAATCTTGGTGAATGGATTGGCCGACAAGTGATGATTCATCAGCAAGTAGGTCATGGATAACGCGGCGGAGTTGCCTGTAATTGGCCCGTTTCGCCTTTTATCTCTCGGTTTTCTGTTTTATTTATCGGTAAACTCGTGATGATTTTGTGATCCAGTGTGCGTGCACTTCTTCTCTGTTGGCCAGTGTGAGGATTTATGCAATTTTAGTAGAGTGCTTTATGCAGTTTTCTGCTTTATGTATGGTCTTGTATTTTGGTAAATATTGGGTTTTCCACCAACATATCAAAAAGAACAAAATGAGGTGGAGTTTATGTTGCGTGTTCCATTTGGTTTCCTGAGAAAAATCAGTTTTAGTTTTTCAGTCACAAGTTGATTAATCGAAGCAATGCATTTTTACGTGGTTCCACGGTCTTGTGGTTATGGCTAACTAAAGAATTATTCAATTCGGTTTACAGATTCTTTTATTCCTGAATGCTACTCAAGGAATTAATATTGGTCTAGTTTATTCATGGATTCTTTCATCCAGTCTCATTATCTGTTATTATTTGTTCATTGTCTTTCCTGTTTGATACTCATTGGAATTATGTATTGCAGTTACAACGATGAACACCCGTTGCTTCCAGAGGCACCTTTCTTTCCCATCTCACCCCGCACGCCCTGTTCCACTTCCATTTCCTATGTAATACATCTCTTATACCATGCAATTACCTTGATGAGTTCTCTTTTTCTTTTTCCTTTATTTGTTTTAATTTTATGCTTCTGGTTCTCGAATTTTTATACAGGGAAGCTCATCTTTGGTGTGTGGTTCCTCAAGAAGTGAAGAGCTTGTCTTTATTGAATGAGTATATGAAAATTTTGTCACCATGCGAGGAAGAAAACGTTCTTAGTTTCAGGGGAGAAGAGCTCCAAAAGAGGGCATTGTTGGCACGTGCTCTGGTTCGAACTACAATGGCAAGATGTAGATGCTCTCTTTTCCATTGTGTCATTGTTTTTTGGAATTTTTCATAGAAAGTGAAAGTTTTTAGAGGATTTCAATCGCATGTTAAGAGTTGAATTTTCTTGGGTTTATATGCTTTTTCCATGATTGTTCTTCTTTATCCTGGCTTTGTACTGTGCATTTATGATTACGTGCACAAACAAATCATACGCTTCTTGAGGTTATAGTATTCTCGTAGAGCTTGGAAGACATACACTTTTCTATCAAGTCAGTGCTCTTATGGGTCCTGAACAACTATCCAGAAACTTGGGATTATGAATCCGCACTCCTTAATTTATGGTTTAAGCATAATTACTTTCATATCAGAGGTAGGGATGCTCTTCTTTCTCTTGCGTGCAGCTGCAGACAAATCATTTTGTCAACATTTTGAGATGAGCTTTGCGCTATGCTTTTGCTTGAAAGCTGAAGCACTTTCTAAGATCTGTTGTGACATCTCAAGTTTGTGTCTGTTTTACCTCTATAAAAAGAACATCGTGTTCGATGTGTGATTCTTTCCACTTTTGAGTTGCATGATTTGTGCTCTTTTTACTTTTCTATGAGAAAGGGGGACATGTTGAGTTCATCAATTCACAGTTCAAACCATACTACTATTTCGAGAACTTGATGCTCGCTAAAATTTAGAATAGAAGATGCTAATGCATGAGTGTGAGAGAAGCTGTTATGAAGTTTTTAATTGGTTCTTTTGGGGCTTTCAGGATTCGGTCTATTTAATTAGAGGTTTAATGAAACAGATATGCTGTCCGTAGATCATAAGGATCCTCAAGTTGACCCAAAGTCTTTGAAGTTTAAGAAAAACATCTATGGGAAGCCAGAAGTAAGTTTGCAGCTACATCCTCCTTTTTGTTGCTCACATTTCTGTTCCCTAATTAGTCTAACATTTATCCCCTTGCTTGATGAAACGGCTCAGATTGATTGGCAGCAACCTGATGGCCAGAGCCCGCCGCCATTGCATTTCAATGTATCACACACCTCTTCTTTGATTGCGTGCGGGGTTAGCTTAAATCCACATGTTAGTTTCTGAACCTTTTCTGGCTAACATCTTTTATTATGCCAAGGGTTATTTGCATCAGCTTATGCTAGTGTGCGATACAACTGTTCAAGTCATTTGCTGAATGCAGATTGGTATTGATGTGGAAGAGAAAGATCGAGTAATGAAAAGTGATGTTTTGTCCTTTTCTCGGTGTTTTTTCTGTCCCTATGAAGTGGAGCACTTGGCTACTATATCTGATAGTCAGTGCCAAAGACAGGAATTCATAAAATTGTGGACGCTCAAGGTAACCTTTTCTATGAGTGACTAACTCCACTTCTTGGACCAGGTTCCTTGATTAATGGATATCTGGGCATTGGCTTTGTTTTTCATTGATATCCCTGCAGGAAGCATATGTCGAAGCATTAGGAAGAGGCTTTTCAGCTGCACCGTTTGATTCTTTCTCCATTCATTATGAGTATCCTGTCACAAGTAGGACTGGTCCGTACCTAGTTGGTTCCAAGGTAGACTGATTTTATTTGATGTTTTCTTTCTATTCATCTTGTTATTTCTAAATTGGATTAACTTATAACATATGATGGAACACGATAAAAATCCGGATAGCCAGTATTAGGGAGAGACAAAAAATATCCCATAACTATGCACTGTGAGATATAACAATATCCTAAAAAGCAGCAGCCTTGCATTTGTTGATTACTTTCATATCGTGTCACTATTAGCTTCATTGTCTCGAACCTGGTAGGGGTGATGAGCAATCTGGCATGACAGATCTAATAAGGGCATTTATGTTTCTTTTCAGGTACCTGAAATATCTGTACGGACTGTCGACAAAACAAGCCTTACCAGCAATTGGCGTTTTGCTCTTGTGGAATTGGCTGGTACCCCATTATGCTGCTATTTGCTTGGAGAAGGCTAACACTGTCAAAGGTGAGTGTGCAATTGCTTTTGCTGATTTTTTACTTGAACCGTAGTATTGCCTTTGTTATGGTTTATTAACTTCTCGTTTTTCTGATGCATAGTATGTTATCTATATATATAGGGAAACCAAAGTCTCCGATGAATTTGGTAGTGTGGAAGACGATACCATTTTATGAAGATGTATGCATGTTTGGAACTACAGAAGTTGTTACTATCAGTGGCTCAGTAAAACAGTCTGAGAGTAAAACGGTCGAGACCAGACTATTGCTGATGGAGTTTGCTGATTTGCATGGGAGTTTCCTGTTATTTGCTGTGAACATAACACAGAAATGCTGCAATGGTGAGACTTCAGGTCATGCCGTAGAAATATGATCCGATATGGTAATGGTCACTCTTTCCATTTATGTCATGTACCTCAAGCTGCAGTTTGTCTGAATCCATTTAATGGAACGAGTGACCATTTCTATCAGCAGCGATCGCATTTTGCTCTTCCTTCTCTCTTTTTCCTCTCTGATAATTAGTTTGAACAATGACAAACGCTTAGGGATAAATAATTCAAAACTTCATGATATCATGAAACAATTGAGAAGAGAGTAACTTTGTGTTCTAAGTACTATGTCTCTCTCAAATGGACCATCTCCATCTTGAAGCTCTTAGAGACTATAAAGTTTCAAAGGTGCGCATATCCTAGGTATTGGCATATTGCTTAGCGGTTTTACCCTAAGCGGACTTTCTGTCGTCCTGATGTTTTTGAAATATAGCAAGTTATCTGCATCTTCGTATTTGAAACATTTCCTGTGCTTCAGTTCCTGTTTGCTCGACTATTCTACTCTAAGGGCGGTTGCTGACAACATAGTACCTCTGATGCAGAAATGTCGAGGGATACATTTCATTGTAGAAAGATTGATGCGTTGACGGGTGTAAATTTAAAGATTCCCTGGAGGAAAGTTACCTTCAACCTCCAGATGTATGATACTCAACATGTTATCAAAACAGGAGCTGGCTGGGTTGTTGGAGGAAAGATGAGGATTCTAAAGCTGTGTATCAATAAGTTATTGAAACAGGCTCACTGTATCTGCATAACTGGTTAAACTGTGCACTTTTGATGGTTATAATCGTTCAGATATTAGATCCTTCTCTATGTATCACAG
Organism: Drosera spatulata; assembly: GCA_035668315.1. NCBI lineage: Eukaryota > Viridiplantae > Streptophyta > Magnoliopsida > Caryophyllales > Droseraceae > Drosera > Drosera spatulata. The sequence goes on along the minus strand of JAOVYX010018044.1, from coordinate 31,261 downwards.
AAAAATAAAAGTTAGTCGATTTGTTGTAGGAAGTGGTAAAATCGATGTTTTATAACCGGCGCTTCTGTTTAGTTTATGTATATACCGATAAAGTTGTGTGCTGGATATGTTCGGTACTGGTTATAAAAAGATGATTTCGCACAACTCTTGACGATTTTGCAGATTCTATCCTAGTTTTGACGAAACAACAGGTTACAGGTTACACTACACACTGGTTGTTTGAAGCGGCAATTCATCTTCTCCAATCTCCAGAACTACACATGTTGCCCAGAAATTCACTGAATTGCATGATCACCGCCCTTACACATCCAAGGTCCAACTATAACATACAGAAAAAAATTCACCTGTCATTTAAGAATACAACACCTCTCACTATAATAATGCATATAACCCAAAGAATCCCAACACAAAAAGAATGAAATTTAAGAAACCTCAGGGAAAAGCCAACCCGTTGGGCATGAATACAACACAAAAGACCATGGTTCGCAACCCCAAAACTTTCAGCTTCACAAGAAAATACAACAATAAGGGATAATGTACATAAACCTGTCGACAAAATCACGTAGAATGCTACTGTACATTTGTAGGCCGTAGGGAAGGTGATCGAGAATGGATAACAGCTATTGCAACAGAAAAACATTGCAAAGCCGATAGTGCTGATTGGAAACCAATGTCATAAACTCCGTCGAGCATGTTCACCATCCTCATGCAGGGTATTCCTTCCTCGGAACCCTGCACAGTCATAGATGAGGTTGTATTCATATAAGAATGCTACTTCCATACCCAAACCGGAGAAGTATGGACAAGTACGGAAACAGCATCATGTGGTTGAACGTCATATGATTGCAAAAATCAAGTTCACTAATGAGGAACCAATGTACAGCTCAACTCAATCGATGGAATTCATACGCGAATCAACTAAGCTACCACCAAAGTGGCCAACATTTAAACTTTTGAGTGGCAACAAGCTAAGCATTTTCAGCATACTCCATGCCAGTATTTGGCCGGCAGCTCTTTCCACTAAGTTAGACCCTGATCACTCCCTGGTTTATGTCAGGCATACAGCATTATTTCTACAGTGAATCATAACTTAAACGAAGACTCAAGAAACTATGATCAACTATCATACACTATTGCTTCAAAAGGGTCAATAGTGCAGGCCTTCAGGTCCGAGCATTTGAGAAGACTCAAATGAGTGAACCATCATACACTATTGTTTTTTTTTTTTTTTTCAAAACACAAAATCACCAATGATCAGCTACAGAGAATGCAACCGTATAAGTTATAACCTGTAAATTCCTAACTTATCAGGACTCATTTCCATTGAATTACAAGTATCATTGGAGTTATTTTAGCGAAAAAATCAATCGCCAATGTGTAAATGCAACGAACAAAAATAGCCAATCTGTTCAGACCCTTAAGCTTAGCTTTATTGATCGAAATATGAACACAGTTTGATACACCCTTGTCTCCGTTAATCCTCAGGCTTCTGATATTTATAATGATGGATAAGCAGCACAGGGATAAACAGCGAGATGAGGAAAGCATTGAAGAGTTGAAACAAGCAATACTAAATCAAAGCAAAGGAGGCTGGAAAATAGAGCCTGCATACCTGTGCAAATAATGTGAACGGTTCTCCTCGTGCTTCGGGATGCAATGTCCCCTTTTCTTTCCTCGGCCTAGGATGGAGAAGCTTTAACAGGCATCCAACATCCCAACCACCGCAGTCACATTGTCCGCCAGATTTCCATCTCTCAATCAGGCTAGAAGGACCATTATTTCTCGTCCTTGGTCCTCCGTGAATACCTGCAGGAACTATGACGTCCATACGCTGTTGACAACGCTCGGAATGTGGTGCGGCCTCGGAGGAAGAGGGATCTTGTCTGGTCCTACCTTTGCCGAGGAACTTCAGGCCCCACCCTCCCACTTCTTCCTTTTCAGGAGCATTATCATCATGGAGGTGATCTTTCACTACAATAGCTGCCAGTTCAAGGTTTGGCAGCAACTCGTGCTCTAGAAAGTTAACCCCGACACAACGATGAAAAGTGCTGCATGCACCCTGGTTTTTGTCCAAGGACATGTTACTAGATATACATTTCAAGGGGCCACTTCTCTTCAAAGGAACCCCTTTGAGCAACTCCGCCACCTTTGACAATTTCCTAGTCCTCCTATCACATTGGATTGACTTTTGGGGTCCCGGTTCATGATCCTCCTGCAGACTGGACAAAACAAACTCCAGTTCTCTGACCCTTGAATTCTGAGGACAAAGTGAGATGGATGTTGAGACCCTCATCACACCAACCACTTCCTTATAACCGCTGTCCAAATCAGTGCCCCCCTTTAGATTATCAGGTCTTCGATGAAACACGTAGACAAAGTTGGATGATTTGTTATCAGGGAACCCAACTTTCACGGCGTGTGCTGTATAGAGCTCCTTCTGGCCATCCACGGAGAAAGTGAACTGCAGGACTCCACTGTTCCACAAAGAACGTAGGATTCCCCTATGATCAAACGGAGAAGAGGACGAGGAGGAAGCAAACTGATCAGCCTCCATAGACATAGAGCTCGTGACAGATGACGGGGTTCTCCCAACAGTGTAAGAAGTGTGCACGCGCCTACTAACAGCCAGCGCCTTATTTTCTGGCTCATGAAATAAACTGGTACTTAACTTACAATCATCGCTATAACTAGTGCTCAGCCTATCAAAATTTAAGTCGCCATCAAAGTCCCCAAGTTTGATCAGAAATGGGCTCTTCAATAAGTTCATCATACTTTCGCTCCTCATGACGGAACCTACAATCCATCTCGCTGCAGGGCTCATGGCCGCTCCTCCAGAGCCAACAGTCATTGTGTAGTCATCACGCAGTGTCCGCGGAAGGGACAAGCGGTCCGACCTGAGTCCCAATGGGTTCAATGGGACGGCTTTTGAAGCAGATAAAAGTATTAATGCCACGCAGTGTCTCAAATACTTCTCATCTGGACTTATTACCTGCTTGGGTATCCTACTCCCTAAATGATACCAACTTCTGATGAATAGCTCCTGACCCAAGATTTCATGAGCTTCATCTTTATTAAGCTTCAAAATCAATCTTCTCGATTTTCTACTTTCTGTCGATTTAGGGACCTTGGACTTCGCAAAATCCAATGCACTATTGTCTTCTACTTTGCACTCACTGCCCACGTAGTATGATGAATCCTCTTTTTCCTGATCATGCATTTGAGAATCTACGGAGGCATTACCCATGCCTCTTATCAGATTGTGATTCTGAGCAATATGCACAAAGTAACCCTTGAAACCTTTCTTTTCCCCTAGCTTCGATATGGGACTTCTGACCAAGCGCTATCTAACATGCAATCTACACATCAAGCTTCTTTGCTATTCAGCCACGACAAAAGCAATCTGCAAAACAGACAGAAGCAATAAGCATCATATATTTGGGAAAAATTGTAATATACTTTGAGATAGACAGGCTATCTACAATACATCAGAAAAGAGAATAGAGGATGAATATAACCACTGGACGTAGGAAACAAGATATTCTAAAGAATGCTAATTTACCAACTTAGTTAACATGTTACGCCATCCAAAACCAAAGCATGGGAAACGCCACTCATGATGATGTCTTGGGGTTTACGGGCGTAAAAGTAACACAAGCTACTGTGAGCGTGACTTACTACTACGTTTACATGGTGTTAAGATACACAAAATATCTCTGGGAGTATTCTACCATAATTAGATACATCCCATTGTACTGATTGATTCTTCGCAGAAAGGATTCCTCGATGTATATCAGAGCATGTGTGATTAGAGTGTTAAGAATGTCTTCATGGAATTCATTCACTACTTGCGCTCGACAATCTGTAATGCCACATTGAACTTTGTGGGCTAGCTTACGAATAAACCTAAATGAAAAGCTAAAATGCCGCAATTTGCAACAGGAGACAAGTTCATTCTGACTTTCTGAGTGACACAGAATTAGAGTAAAAGGAATGTAATCTCACATTGTCCAGACATTTATACTACAATAATATGTTTTTCCTTCATTGTCTATAAGCAAAACCAACTCGCATATATTCTTGACAATTTCACATTGGGGACAAGTGGAGGTACAAATGACATTTGTGGTATTTTTCTACCACAAGCTTGCCCTTTTGGTAATGCGGCTTTCCTTAATTAACGGAATTGAGCAAAAAAGATCTGAACTCACACACGACAGAAACAAAATCAGAATAAGGCTAAACAAGCAAAGCAAAATCATGGCATTGCTACACTAAACCATAGGTTAAACATCAGAAGACTTACCAATTACAGACATTTTTTGCACCATATAGTACAATTCAACAGTTCAACGAGAAGTGAAGAATACAACTATTCTAAATCAAGAGATTGACCAAAGATTCACCATAAAATGGCAAAAGAAGAGAGCTCCAGCCACAGACAGGTATATTAAGAAACAAAATGGCAAAAGAAGCAACCACACACACACACACACACACAAAAGAAGAACAGCGAAATTCCAGATTCTGTCTAGTAATAGTTAACTGCATTTCTGGTAATTACGGTCAAAAACCAACAAGGAATCTATCTCTTCACCAATTTTTACATCATAAATCTCACAAATTCTTCAACACACAACATCCCCAAAATCACCAAACTAGCTGGAAACAAACAACATGCATCATCCATCAACAGCAAACCAAATCAAACACAAACCCAAAAACTCAAACTCACAACCCTAACCAAACTCAACCACACCATAAAAAAAACGACCAAAACCCAACAATCCTATTCCCAAAAAGACAACAAATTGACCATTACCTTTGAGTCTTCAGATCCCATTTCAACAAAACAGCAACTTAGCAAAGAACCACACAAAACCCTTTTTTCAGCAGAGGACTGAAAGGGCAAGCAAGTGGACGCCAAGAAGAAATGTCCAAAGGTGAAACTTTTCTCAAGACCAATGAGACAATATGCTTGACAAGAGGGACAGAGTGACAGAGAGGAGAAGGAATTGAAATATTTTACTGTTGTTTTGAAGAGACTATTGTTGAGAATTTTGTAAGCAACGTTGTGTTTCCTGTTGTTTTGTGGCAAGTGTGAAATTTCTCTCTGCTAATTGCCTCGTGAACTGAAATTGCGAACTTTGGTTTGGTTTGGTCCCGTCCTTGGTTACAAATCACATTTGAGTTAAGACTAATTTCAAACGAAATGAGACAAAACAACTCTAGGATGGGTTAAAACTATTTCGACCTCGGATGAATTTATTTATGAGATTCTGACTCAGATTTGACATCAGTAAACTAAACTTGTCTTCACGTTAGGATGTCAATACTATATATACTTACAGTTATTTTTGATTGAATCTTTGTTCAGGTTGAATTGAATTTACATGAGAGTTAAACTATCTAAATCTTTATGGAGTTTAGAAATGAAAACATAACTCTTCAACATTCAAAGGGGTCAAATTCCATGGTTTTTTTTTTTTTTTTTTTTGATAATTGAATAGCAACAAAGTTGGGTAACTCCATTCCTCCTTGTCATTGGGAGTTACACAGCAAGTGATACTCGACTCACTTTTGCTGCTTCTTTCTTTCTTTCTTTTTTTATCAGAGCCCTTTTTTTATTTTTATTATTTTCTTCATTCTAAATTAATTACATCATATATATATATATATATATATAATTTTGAGTTACGAATTTTTCGTAAAACAATCAAATAATTTTTTTTTAAAATTTATCATAAAATATTAAAGATAATTCAATCTATCTATTATACTCCTACATTAATATTATTTTTAAAAATATCATTCAATATCAAAAAACAATACATCAAAATATATATAATAAATAATGTGATAATTCAGCAACGTTTGAATGTAATAGGACAAAGGACTCCACTCCAGTCTGGTCACATTCAGTTATGAGAGTGAGATTTGACTATCGACTCCTATTGTAGTAGTAGGTCCCACACAAGTTTGAATGTAGTGTTGAGATATGTTTGTTAATGTTTGTTTGACATCCAACGTAAGGTGAAAAATGTCAGCAATGGATATGTGTAATCAATTCATAACATACTGGAGTAACTTATTTTTGTGTTGAACTCTCATGCCCCATAAAAACCACGACTTGTCATGGGGGAATAGATTTTCAACATAATTTTTGAATTACATTACATGACGATCAAACATTATTTTCACTTCGATGTTTCTCCGAAGTGAAATGATAATTTAAGAAAATACTATTGATTATATTACATATTATATAACTTGTGTTTTTTTCAATACTATCTATAGAGTATGTCTTCTAAATAGTAATAGCAACAAATGTCCTAACCATTTTGACATAGATCATGAATTCTACCAATGTTCTTTTGAATTTCATTTAGATGCTACTATATCCAAATGACTCATCCTGGCTAGATTTAATAAACTTTTGCGTATGAACACACGAATTCCGTAAGAATATTGAATTGACACTAATGTTGACTTGAGAATGACAGACATGCATCTCGAGAAAGAATAAATGACCGTTGCTCGGTTGATTCATTTCTCTACACATGGATTATATATATGCATACGAATGTTTGCTCATTGTCATAGTTGACGAGATTTCCACTCTTTTATATGTAAACGACTCAAACATAGTAACTAGCTACGATAACTATTGGCACATCAGCCTCACTTAGAGCAAGTCTAATCATGAAATTAAAATACGTATAACTATTGGTATAATTTGACATCAAAAAATGATTCTAACATCAATTATACAACTGTAGTTTCAATATTTTGTTGTATTTTAAAACAAAATAAGATCAAATCAAACTCAATTGTGCATTCATTGATGAATTAATCCAACTTAAATATAGATAATTGAAAAGATAAATAAAATGCTGACGTGATAATTATAATTACACTTATATCTTGTGTCAAATTTGAAATCAAGTTTATCTCAGTCGATTTTGATATCAATTTTAACTCATGGTTGAAACCTTATTTTTATAATTTGATGCTAAAATATAACTATAGCATTGTTCAACTAAGCCACTTCGTCCCCGCTCCCTTAGTAATTCCACTAATGTGCTGCTATTGGAAAGAAGGTAGCAAGCCAAACGGAAAGCGGTGATCCAGTCTTTAACTGAAAAGAGAATTCTCGTACGTTCTCTCTCTATTGGGTCTAGGCCATGACATATAACTCATGATTGGATTTGTTCTTATGAAAATAGTTGGGTATCATGATATCATCATATATCCCAGTTCAATTAAGAAATGGGGGTTCACAACATAAAGGACCATTCACAGAAGTTAATTTTTCTATCCATATCCCTACTATATAATACTACAATGTTGTGTTTTATTGTAGAGATACAGATTTCTACTTAATTGTCCTACAGATTTCCTATATTGACTTCATATATATTTAAAATATCATCCTTTTCGCCACTAATAAACAAAATAAATTTGTATTGTTACTTGTGATAAATAGAATTTTTTCAAGAAAACAAAATTTTCTTCTTTAAAAAAAATAAATTTATAATTATTTAAATATAAATAAATTTTTTCAGAATTCTAAAATTTATTTTAAGCTTTATTTATTGTCATCTAGGGATAAAGAATATTAATTAAGAAAAAAAATGATTTAGGGATTCAAAAATTTTCATTCCCTAAAAATACGGAAGAAAATGAAATATAAGGAGTCACTTAGGGATAAGGATAGAGAATTTATTGTATGTATTTTTTCTTCTACCTTCCTTAAATATAAAGATAGGGAATCTTATAAGGACAAAAGTGTGAATGCTCTAAAGTGATAGACTTGACTTATCATCATGTTCAACTATTTTATGAAGGTTGTATTGATTTACTACAAGAATCATTCATACAAGTAAGTTTCATTATATATGTCGGCTTGACAATGGAAAAATATTACTTACTTCCTCCCTCTCATAATAATTATAACATATTCAATTTCGTTTTCATATTAAATCATATCTGATCATACCGTAATATGTATTAGGTTGAAGTATATAACTTATATAATCATTGATGTTTTTCGATAAATTTACAAAAAAATACGTTTGATCGTCATTACACGTATGCCAAATTTTACACCAATAACTTGACAAGTTAAAATGTTGTGATAATTTTGGAACGAATGGAGTATAATAACTTTGAATCCAAATAGGCTAAATAAGAACCAAGAAGACTTTGCATCAATTATATAGGGGATTTCGTGCCCCCCAAAAAAAATAAAATAAAATAAATTCCTGCCAAATCATACGGATTTGTCTACTATGGTCCGGTCCCCTCCAATCAAGACATCCATCCTTTTGTTGCATCACGATTCACGTGTTCGCAACTATACTCAGTACTCAGTAGCAACCTATGTGAAGTAAAAAATCGTCCCCAATTAATGGAACTATTTCGTCACGTGATGCACCCGCCGCACCAACGTCGATATAATAAGTAGATTGGACCAAGGCACTCTATAGACAACCCACCTATCATATCGTGACCGAAGTGACGTTTGACTACCCTCAAACTCCTCAACATCAACCACAAGTTTTCTAAACATATCTTAACAGATCGATAACGCATGGTTATTATAAAGCAACACCTATCCTATCTCTCAAGATGATCAAGGAACCGACGTTATAGGATTAGATGATATTATCGGATATCGTTTGAGAGCTTACAACATTAGAATTTTTGGTTGCTATAAACGACACAAAGGAAACCGTAACTTGTTGGGTCAGGTGTGACCTTGATCAGATGATAATTACAGGAAAACCAGTATTTCTACCATCAGTGAACTTCGTTATGAGTTTCCCTTATTTATTTACTCAGGAATAATGCAGCACCAGAGGATGACAGGCTGCTGCAAAGTAACGGTTCTGTTTAGTATCAGGAGCTAATCATGTCCAGTACTGGATGGGATAACTGTAGTTAAAGGGGCTGAAGTCGCCGATGCGAGCATACATGTCAGTCGAATCCACGAAGTCATCTGCTTTTAAGCTAACCTGCAATGCTAAGAGATTTCAAATGAATATGAAGAGAGGAGAGAAGAGAAGAGAAAAGGTGCCCAGAATCGTAGAAGTAACTTACCTCATCGTATTCATCCTCCTCGTAATGGCCATCAATGCGTCTACGCGACTCTCCAAAATAATCACTTTTTGCAAACCTTCCTCTCACTCGTGGTCTGCTATCCGCTAAAGTTTTACGACAGGCATACTGCAGAACTCAAACCATGTTAACAATCATTTGACTTGTTAAGTTACAGCAAAGAATCATTTCGACGGAGAAAGAACCTTGATTTTCTTGTTGAAGTTCCTCTCGTTTCTTTTCTTCATATAGCGGTGGATCTTCTCTTTCCTCTCTTCAACAGAGAGTTTTGCAACTTTTGCTGTAGTAGAGATCTCAGCTCTTGAAGGAGTAGAGCTAGCACCGCGGCTTGCTGGTTGTTGGCTCTCATCACTTGATGCCTGCAAATATAGAGGAAACTTAGAGGAATAAACATAAGTACTTTAAACCAATCGTGAAGTCAGGGGTTTGACATTTTCTGAAGATATCAAAAAACAACCTCTTATATAATAGGGTTAACGCTGTATATATCTCGCCCTTCCCACTTCCTACATTTGTGGGATTACGTGGGTATGTTACTTTCATTTTCTTTACTTTAAACCAATCATGACTGACTTGTAAACTATGTTGCTTGCTCAAGTACTCCAACTAGTAGTCTATTATGAAGCAGAACATGAACTATATATATATCACTATTGCTGAAAAATTAACGCATACCTCTGTACATGTAGAGTAACAACAACTCGATAGCTGATTTGGGCTGAAAATTCCAACATCTTCCCCTGGATAGTTCAGTCCTTCCACATGAACAACTTCTCCTACTGAGACAGATCTGTTGAGCAAGCCAGGATACTCTGCAGCTAATGCAGCATTTGTATGTCCAGGAAATAAGGATACCCTAGATGTTAATAATCCTGAATATGAAGCAGCTTGAGGATTTAGGTGCACGAATGAAGGACCAGAAGAGGAGTGATCTTCCTCGTACACCAGTTGCAAATGGGATGCCATCAGGGGAAGCATTATGTCAGCTGGGTACTGAGGAAACTCGGAAACATCAGCCATGAGCTGAGATGTGAAACTAAGTTGGTCATGCTGGATGGTGTCAAGGTATTGAGGAGCTGAAAATGATGGAGATGGCGAGAAATCTATTGAAACTGAAATGTCATTGTCGAATTCCTGTTGGCAGCCAAAAACTAAAGACAGGTTGGACGTGTTGGGAATTGTTGCAGATGTCAAGCTGGTGGTGCTACCAAAGGTGGTGGCCGTGGCGCTATGGTTAGGATAATCTAGATGATCAGACTGCAGCTTGTTTACATCTATGGGTATGTAGAAAAAATCGTCGTCTAAATTGGAAGAAATGACCTCCGAGTTGTGTACAGTCTCTGTGAACAATTCAGGCTCACATAATTCAAGCTTCTCAGTGCTGATCCGACTTGAAGCTTCATCCTGCGAGTTTTACAAATGAAAATATGAGATACATCTGGTGAGATCAACTATAACCAATCAAACTTGAAATTAGATCAAGATCAACATCAGTGACGACCTTATTATATGCTGAAACTACACAATATGCAGTCTTCATACTTGAACTGAAAACGTGTGCCTCCTACGTTATTTAAAAGGAAGTGAAAATAAGCACCAAGAACAAGCCATCTTGTCAATTCGCAATCAAAAAATTTCCTACTTTCTCAGGCATACCATGTTATATTGTCTCCATCAACTTGCAGTAGGCACAAGTTCAAGTTCATGTCTATTTATACTTAAGTGTGTACAAAGGTTAGCATGCCAGTACCTCATATCTCGTCCCAGGGAAGATTTTTCTCGACGGACCCGAAAGAATATATGTTTTCGAACATCTTTCTATGATGAGTACAATCAAAGGGCAAGGATACTCATTGAACTGACACTCTAGGGAACAACAGTGCTCCATATGACAAGGAGGAATTGATACCTGTCGATGATAAATCATTTCTTGCAGGGTATGAAATTCCCGATATAGTTTCAGATTAATAAGTCTTGCTGAATGAAGCAATACAGTTTTAGAAGTATTAGCTCTTGCTTAAGGTATAGGAAGTAACCATATCTGGACTAACATATGGGATTAAGAAGCATTTCGAAATGCCATGTCTTGCCTAAATTGGTGAATGTTATGAAGTTAACTACCTCTGCAAAAGGGAGAATCCAAGCTAGAGAAAGTCTAAGCAGGAAGCTGATAAAGGATATGTTTTCCTGACATGATCGTCGAGGCTTAGCACAAGTGGAAAGAACCTTTCCTTTTTCATCTTTTTGGGGATCAAAGCTAACTTATGCTTCACCAGAAAATCCCTCACAATCTTTCACTCAGATGGTATCTCAATCAGTCTGAACATTCACCTTTTAACTATCTGGTTCAATTCCAAATATGATGATATGATCTGGACTTTGCAAGCGAGTCCAGATATCCAAGAATGATTTAGCCAATTCACATTCAGTGCATAATGGTTGCGAGTTCTCATGGAGCCCCTCAATGCAAGCGCCATTTCACGCAACGATGGAAAGGACTTGCCATCTAGCATTACATATATGAAACAAAATTAGCATCTCTAAACCAAGACTGTCTTGAGTCTTGATGATATGACATCATCGCTTCGTTGTGCAGACACAGGCATGGTCTTGGACGAGTATGAAAATACCCGAGATATTTGTACTAATCGTCTCTGATTGACATCGAAAAAAGAGTTGAACTTCCTGTCTGAAATATCTAAGAAAATAATTTCGACGTGGTCATTTGATATGATTTGATGTTCTAAAAGCAGATTCCTAGAGACAAAAGATCATAGTTCATGTGAAAGCTTCAGATTGGTTAGATCTGACTTCACTTTCATAACTTCGTGCGATTCGATATGATGTCGAACTTTTTAGTTCTTATTTTTTTGCTCAGAATTCTCTTTGGCAACTGGATCTATCCGCTAAGTTTTTCATCACTATTTATTTGATTCTGATTTCTACAAGTTCTTCTAGCCTTCTAGGGATATATTTCCGTGATCATATCTCGATTACATGAAATGCCATTAGCTCCTATGGAAAAGGTTGTTCAGCTTAACCTATGAGACAAAATAAGGAACAAATGTAGTTACTTGGATCGCTCAGTCGACTTCTATCAATCAGCAATAGAAATAGAACTCTTAAGAAGGAGGTTGTAAATTTAGACATCAAACAACAAACTTGGAACTTCCATGTTCACATAAGTAGCGCTCTTGATCTTCTACAACTAGGATTTGCTTAACCATAATAAATCTTTTTAACCTAAAAAAAAAACTCAAATCAATCATTTCAACCATAGAGGTCATATTCCAAGTACATCTGAATCAGTCAAAAGATGGTAAAAAATGAAGCCGCCAACAAGCATCAGAATGAGTATTTCATTGACATTTTGGGGACTGTTTGGTATTGTCTTTCAAAATTATAAGAATCAAAATTAATAATAAAAATAAAAAATTAATAATAAAAATCAAAATTATTTTGTAGAATAACATGATTTTTTTGGCAAGGGGATGAATATTGTATTTCTCTAAAATAAGAAATAGAAATTAAAAATCTTTTTTTTCTGATATTTTATTTTCGTTTTATCCATTTTAAAAACACTAACAGAATTTCTATTTCGGTGACATTGTTTGTTCATCAGTTACAAAATGATATCAAATAAAACCTTGATATTTCCCTTACACCTTTTATATCAGTTAATAACTCATAATGGAGTAACTAATTCACCACTAGTAATCTCACGAACAGAGATCGAGATAGTTACATACGAGTTTATCCGGAGGAGCTCGTTCGTGCATCGATAGGATTTCATCTTTAGTCATCCTCGACGACTAACAATGTCGCCTATAACACCACGAAGTCGCCTATAACACCACGAAGAGTCCCCACTTTTTCGACATTATACATTTGTAATAACTGCAATAGTAGTCATAATCGATGTGATGGATACGATCAACACACCATCACAATAGTCCAAACATTCTGTCTCTTTCTCACGTGTGAAAATTTATATATGTGAGAGAGAGTAATAAAAAAAAAAGAGAGAGAAAAAATGATAATGACATCATTGTCAACGTCATTGAGAATACAATTAATATTGAAATTTTGAAGCTCAAAATAACATGTATATATCTTGAGTTAGTTCTTTCATTGTCAATTGATTTTGAGATGAAACCCCATAAATTTAATATGATATTATAACATAAAAGATCCAACGGCCCAACACTCCGTGCCACCTAAAATATATATCCACGCTTCGAGTAAAAAAAAAAAAAAAAACATTTGCGCGAGAGGATAGTATTGAGAATACAACCCACATTAAAATTTGAGAGTTCAAAATAACAACAGGATATAACGATAACTGTTTATATCATAATATAGTCACAAGTTCATGATATTCCTTGCCTATAAAACGAGATCCTCTTAAGACTAAGAAGTCAACGATTATCTTAAGGTTGATCATAAGCAGTGAGTAAAATTATAAAGCTCAAAAAAATTAAGATCAAATAATAGTTTGTAAATTGATAAACGTAGTGAGAATATGTGTTTCCTCTTTATATAATAAATTAAAATAAAAAATTGAATCTCATTTCAAAATTTTGAGTCGTAACGTTATGTTCATAACATTAAAACTTGTGGCGAAATTGGGATAAATTTTGTCGCGAAAAAATTTGGAAAATTATATGTTAATTAATAATATGATTTTCCGAGCGTGGTGATAAAATTTGAGCGAAAACTGTGGGAGATATGAGAGTAATTAATCCTGCGATTAAACGAAACAGAGATATTTTTTTTTTTTTGAATTATCCCACAATTCCTTTTTCCTCTCTTTTCTTTCCACTCTCCATTTTTTTAATCTCCCGTCTAACCCACTCCCGGCCACGATAACCACCGCACCAAGGGACACCACCTTCCGCACTCCCTTCCACCCACTTCACCACCCAACCTCAAGACAAGGGAAGTTCAGGAAGCAAGCAGCACATCTCCTCTTCTCCTCCTTCATTTTCTTTGCTCTTCCTCTCTTTCATTCTTGTTTGTCTCTTTTATGACTGGCCACGGATCATCAACGGTCATCACCCACTCTCAAGGATCATAGCAGCTGGGGATACATCGTGGCAGTAGCTGGGAATGTGAAGGAAGAGGGAAGGGAGCTCGACGCATAAAAACCATCCAAGAAAACAATTAAGTCGAGATTCACAACCAAGACAAACGAGCTTCAAAACAAACCCGACGAGAGGGTGAGTTTTGCTAAACTTGTAGCTTAACGTTATATGGGACATTTATAGCTAAATAACGAAAAAAAGGGCAATGAAAGCAAGCCATGGATGATTTGGAGCTTATGCATCGAGACGATTGAAGCCATAAGAGTTAAATTACCCGACGCATGATTTGGAGTTAGCCACGGTGGTGTTTGCAATTAAGATTTGGAGGCATTACCTCTATTGTGTGTCTTACAAAATCTACACCGACCACAAGAGCCTGAACTACATCTTCACTCAGAAGGAGTTGAACATGAGGCAACGAAGATGGCTGGAGTTATTGAAAGACTATGATGTAGATATTCAGTATCATCCAGGAAAAGCGAATGTGGTGGCCGATGCTCTAAGTAGAAAGGTTCGGGGTACGAAAGGGAACTTGCATATGATGGGGATTACCCAGGATGTGCTAGTTGATGAGTTTCGTAAAATGAAGATCGGGGTTCGTGCTGGGACAGCAACTGGAAGACTCTCTGAAATACAAGTGTACTTAAACCTCCACGAGGAGATAGCTCAAGCACAATTGACTGATGTTGCTTTTCAAAAATTGAGGGAAGAAGCTCAGAATGGAACAGCAACGGGGTTTGTGATTCATGAAGACTTTGTCATGAATCACAAAACGATTGTTGACTTTGTCAGCAAATGTCTGGTCTGTCAGCAAGTGAAGATTGAACATCAACGACCAGGCGGATTACTTCAACCGCTGGAGATACCGATATGGAAGTGGGATGTGGTATCCATGGATTTTGTGGTTGGTCTTCCTAGCACGATTAGAGGGCTGAACTCCATCTGCGTGATCGTGGTTCGCTTGATAAAGTCCGCACATTTTCTATCAGTCAGAAACACATGGAGTACTGAACGATTGGCTCAGGAGTATATAAGGACCATTGTGCGACTTCATGGAGTTCCTAGCACAATAGTGTCTGACCGGGACACGAGATTTCAATCTCGATTCTTGCAGAGTCTGCAAGAAGCTCTTGGTACGCGGTTGAACTTTAGTACCGTCTTTCACCCAATAACTGATGGTCAAACGGAATGTACAATGCAGACTCTGAAAGATATGTTGCGAACGTATGCTCTCGATTTTCAAGGCTCTTGGGATCACCATTTGTCGTTGGTCGAGTTTACATACAACAATAGCTACCATCCCAGTATCGATATGGCGTCATTTGAAGCATTATACGGTCGGAAGTGTAGAACACCGGTGTATTAGAATGACATTCAAGATGTGCTTCAACTAGAACCAGAAATGGTTCAAGAACTAGCTGACAAAGTGAAGCTGATTCAAGGAAGGATGAAAACGGCCCAAGATCGACAGAAGAGCTACGCCGATGTAAGGCACAGACCTTTGGAATTTGAGGTCGGTGATCATGTTTTTCTGATAATATCACCAATCAAAGGTGTTCTGCGTTTCGACAGGAAGTGAAAGCTCAGTCCTCGATACATTGGGTCATTTGAAATTCTTGAAAGGGTTGGTGCAATAGCGTATAAGTTAGCTTTGCCAGCTGATCTGTTTACTGTGCATAATGTGTTCCATGTGTCGATGCTTCGCAAGTATGTTCCGGACCCGAGCCATATCATCCAGTATAATCCCGTGCAACTGACTGCGAGGATGACATACGAGGAACATCCTTAAGAAATTCTTGATCGTCGCTTCAAGGTATTGAAGAATAAAACAATAGCACTAGTGAAAGTGCTCTGGGCAAATCATCTGACTTCAGAGGCAACTTGGGAAGTTAAAGAAACCATGCGAGAGCACTATCCATATTTGTTTAGTTTCTAGAGTTCTTGACTCATGTTTCAGGGACGAAACATCCTAAGGTGGGGAGGATGTAAAGCCCCAGAAAATTGAGATCAAATAAATATTAATGAGTATAAAAAAATTATGATCAAATAATAATTGTAATTGATAAACGTAGCGAGAATATGCGTTTTCTCCTTATATAATAAATTAAAAGAGAGAAACGAATCTCATTTCAAAGTTTTGAGACGTAACGTTACGTTCATAACATTAAAACTTGTGACGAAGTTGGGATAACTTTTATCGCGGAAAAATTTGAAAAATTATATGTTAATTAATAACATGATTTTTCGAGCGTGATGGTAAAATTTGAGTGAAGGATGTGGGAGATATGGGAGTAATTAATCCTGCGATTAAACAAAACGGGGATTTTTTTTTTTTTTTGAATTATCCCACAATTCCTTTTTCCTCTCTTTTCTTTCCACTCTCCATTTCTTTAATCTCCCGCCTAACCTACTCCCGGTCATTATAACCACCACACCAAGGGACACCACCTTTCGCACTCCCTTCCACCCACTTCACCACCCAACCTCAAGACAAGGGAAGTCCAGGAAGCAAGCAGCACATCTCCTCTTCTCCTCCTCCATTTTCTTTGCTCTTTCTCTCTTTCATTCTTGTTTGTCTCTCTTGTGGCTGGCCACGGATCATCAACGGTCATCACCCACTCTCAAGGATCACTGCAGCTGGGGATACATCGTGGCAGTAGCTGGGAATGTGAAGGAAGAGGGAAGGGAGCTCGACACATAAAAGCCATCCAAGGAAGCAACTAAGTCGAGATTTACAACCAAGGCAAACGAGCTTCAAAACAAACTCAACGAGAGGGTGAGCTTTGCTAAACTTGTAGATTAACGTTCATATGGGAAATTTATAGCTAAATAACGAAAGAAATGGCAAGGAAAACAAGCCATGGACGATTGAAATGCGAATTTGAACCAAAAGACGCGTAATGCTCGTGAGATCCTGAAACCTAAGATTTTACATATCAAACAAGTCCAAAATTGAACAAAAATTACAAGAACTAAATAAATGTTATGTTTATGAAGTTTTAGATCATTTGGGATTGAATTGGTTGGGTAAAACACAAAAACCAACAAACCAATCCGTATCCGTTCTTGGACAGCTTGTATGTTCGAAATTAGAACATATTTTTACCCCAGTTAGAGCCTGATTCAGCAAATAAGTCTTGAAATATAGTTGTAGAGGACTTCATGACTTTTACAATGAATCAAGAATCACTCAATTTGGTTAAGAAACGAAGAAGTTATGTGTGTTTGAAATTAGGTTTGAAAATCTGAAAAACTGTCAGGTCACTGCCCGCATCCTATCGCGGCCGTGACAAGACTTGTAGCTGCCGCGACGCCTCACAGCTAGTCCAGAAATTCATTTTTCGACATATTTATGTGTTGTATCAAGCCGTATACTCTCTATGACTATTAAAATACAGTATTTGGACAAGAAAATATAAGAAAATACGCGTTTGATTGTATAAAAGACCAAGAATACAAAGTTTGAATAAAAGTACGTAGTAGTTTACGTATTTGTGCGATATACGTAAATGCGTGAAAATAACGAAATGTACATAAAAATAAGTAATGACATAGTAGACGTATTTATGGATGTATAATACACATGAATACGTGGAAATAATAAAATATATGAAAGAAATATGTAGTAACGAACGTATCGTACTTATGTTATGCAGGAACTGAGACGTAAACTATTTTTCTTTTGGTATAACACAAACAACCCGAGTCTCACATAATAAGGTAACGTTTAGTTTCCTGCTTTGGATGGGATACATATTAATATATTAGTTGTATATTAACGCGTGATGAGTAGTTTTGCCCTGTGCGTTGTGTTATGTTGTGCTGTGTTATGTTTGCATTTCCGAATTATAGTATGATTGTATGGTAGCACTTATAAATTATCGCAGTTTATGGTAACCTAACCCTGATAGTCCTAATGCTAAGGTTTGGGTAGGTTTTTCTCCGTTAACCCCGTATGTTATATGATTTTGATAAAAACAAGTGTTAGGTTTACAAGGTTTGGCATACGATAATGGATAAAGGTTAGGGTTAATACAAATTAATCCTATAAATGATGTCATGTTAAAGATGAACATGCAAAATGGGAATGAATTCATGAGAGGTGAGATTAACCTCCGAGTTTGTTAATCCTATTGAATTATTACAATGTAGCTTGGTAAAGTTGTCATGTTAAACTGTACAGGGATGAGTAGTTACGACTAATCATCTTATATGCGTAGACAACCCTGTGAGGTTGTCAGGTTGTGGGCTATCTCGTTGTAGGAGACCCTTGAGTGTCGTTACAAGTTGATCCCCTGTTTCGAGTGGTCCCGGACTTTAAGCTTCTAGAAGAAGATATGGATTTATATGTTTAGTCAAGGTCACAGTGTTAACAAGAGGGTATCTGTGTTCTGTCATGTTTGTTAATTGTATGACAGATTTTGTTGTGGTTTCAGGACACATTGTTCTCTTTTTCTTTCCTTTTTGTGCTTCCCCTGAAAAGGGGACCGACACGTTACTGAGCTCGTATACCTCACGACGTTGTTTTTCTCTTGTTTTTTATTTTTCTTGCTTTTCAGGTACAATAAATGAGGAGAGATATTGATTAAGATCTGATTTATAATATAATATTGATGTTTGGGACTTAATTTCTTAGTTTCTGTTGTCAAATGTGTAACAAATAAGTGTGCTTGTGGACTTAGATTTCTGATGCCTAAAGTCTATAATTACTTAAATTTCAATTTGTGCTAAGTTAAGTTGAATTGCCTGGACAAGGTTCGTGGGACCCTAGCGGCAGTAATGCCACGAGAGTTTTCAAAAAAAAAAAACTTGAAAATCGGGACGTTATCAAAATCGTCTACAAGTGTAATCGTTCTGTTGTGCTGAATAGAAGATCAAAGAAAAAAAATTCACTAATCTACATCAAGAACTCTACTGTAGCAAAGTCAGAAGTCGCGGCTTAAAGGTTATTTGATTGTTATTAACTAGTTCAGAGAAACTGGTAAGAGGTTCAATAAAGTGGAATTGATGGGAATAAAGAAAAAATAAAGTAGCTAGGTTCAAGGAATGCAAGAAAATTTCAATAGCTAATCATTATTAGAAATAATCAGGTTTACCAATGGAAGTACGAAATTAGATAAAATAAATAAGGGTAAAGGTGTCCACTCAAGCTTACTCCCTTCATATGGTCACGAAGCTCAGGACTCCTACACAAAAAGCATGCATCATCGAAAATTAGACCTCTCTTGTATAGCTATGACTTAGTTCGGATTCTATCCTTGGCAACAAGCCATATGATGAAACCAAAACGAGGAAAAACATCCTGGTTTCAAACCAATTTTCACCAAAAGAACGCCTTCAGAAGGAGGGATCAATCGCTTATAAACGTTCTTGACATTAGTCTGTTACACTTCAGGATTAAGCAAAGGAAACACAACATTTTTTACCTTCATCAGGTTCTTCCAGATCCGAGAGTCTGGGTTGAGAACAACAGTATACCTCAGTTCTTGATTAGCCAAATATACTCCATTAATCCAACGAATCCACAACCTATCTTCTTTATTTTCAATCGCCCAAATATGCTTAAATAAAAGAGCCTTATTCCAGTCCTTCAAATTAAATGAGCCTTGAGCTCCAGACTTTTTAGGAGTACATATAACATCCTAGGACACTAATGCACGAGTACTCATTTTAGCTTTACCTGTCCAGGGATAGCATCTGCAAATACTCTCAATATCTTCTAAAAATACATTAGGAATAAGCAAGTTTTGAAACCAGAAGCTCTGAATACCCAGAATTACGGATCTGATGAGCTCAAGATGACCAGCATAGGAAAGCAAACGAGCCTCCCATGAAGTGATTCTTTTAGTGACCTTTTCAATGGAAGGTTGGAATTCAGAAATATGGAGCCTTCTAGTAGACAAGGGAATAACCAAATAACGAACAAGCAAAGCACCAAACTGAAATCCTATTAATTCAGCTAAAGACCTCTTCAAATCAGAAGAAACTCCAGTAATAAATATAGAGCTTTTAATCTGGTTGACAATAAGCCCAGAAACACAAAAAATGTAACGCACCGAGCTCCGCATCATAGGACACGTGGCGTTATGCCGTCACGAGCCCGATTCATGACAAAGCTAACCAAAGCAAACGGGTTTAGAGGTATCAAGAGTTAAGGAACATACCTGTGATGTTTCAGTTCAATCTGTTTACCTATTACAAATCATTTTACATCAGTAGTGCGAAAGCTATTTAATTACATAGTTTGACAACATGATTAGTACATGACATTTATTACATATCCAAAATTACTACAGGTTTTATCACAATATGTCCCAAAATGCATAAGGCAAATGACGTCCTCACTGATCGTCTGATAACTCACCTGCAAACGGAATACATAACCCGTGAGTATGAAACTCAGTAACGTAGAGTATATGTTTCATATTTGTCGGGTACTCCCCCGACTATAATGAATCGATGAGTACCAGTAAAACAGTTTTATATTTAATAGAAAATATGTACGCCATATTATATATGTGCATTTTGTATGAATTCATGTTGCTTGCGTCCGTTGTTATTATTATGGGCCTATGACTCGAGGAATCCCAACAGTTATAGATTTCAAGACATGTCATTCGTCAACCGGGGTACAAGAATCCGTCGATTCGATACATACATGTCAAGATTGCATGCCGTCTTACACTTTAATGGATAAAGTGCGCTTCCAACGGGCTCCATTTGTCTCTCATTGGGATAGATTTAGGCCTCCCTGCAGAGAGTAAACAGTGGCCGCGTCACGTCCTACATTGAAGCCGTTGCATGCATGCTAAGAGGATGGGGGCTGCCCAACACCCCCTACCTAGTTCAGTTCACCCGTGACGATGACTCAAGAAAATTGTCTAGAGTCTAGTCTCGATGACATTCACATGACATTCAATATATTCAAGAAGGAACCTTACGTTCGACCTTCTTCATCAGGGGTTCAGCACGAGAAAATGATGACGGAGTCGAGCTCAAGCTCCAGACACTCTCAAAAGATTATACAGATGACTTGACAAACCATGATATGTATATACATTGTTCAACTTTTGTTGGAATAGTCATTCATTATTGGTTCTTATTTCTTTTGATCGTACTTGTAACGGCACGATATTTAGATAGCTTATAAGCACGTGACGTCACTGCCGCTACAGACAGAAGTCCATAGTAAGGCCAATTCATAACAGGGTTTACATAAGAGAACATAAGAGAAAGCAATTATAAATACAGCATCATCATGCACAACTCAGTCCACAGTTATGTTTCCTACATAGGTTATTATATAATCCTCAATACCACACCCAAGTAATGACAGAGCGCAACAGTCAATTATTACAATCATCCATAGTTGTACCTCAAGGTTCAAATACTGTCATATATTCCAAAATCGTACATATAATACAAGAGAACCTCATCCCAGTGCAACTACTCGGATGCTTCACCCTCCTCACCTGAACCTAAACAAGAAACAAATCAAAGAAAACAGAAAAGCTCGTGAGCAAAAGATTCACTCAGTAGACCCCGGGTACTGTCAGAGGTTGAAAGTCAAGTGCTATTACCCTGACTCCTGCTATAGCACGTCACACTTACCAGTATATTAAAACCCCCTTTTATTATCATTATTATTTGACCTTGACCAATCTATCATTCTTTTACTTGATCATTCTTTTATTTACGATCCCACCATGTTCTATCCCGTTATACTTTTTAATTAGTATTATTTTCTATCACTGCAACACATGCCACAGTGATATTAACTCTCACTTTTAAACCCCACCACCGAAAGAAAGAGAAGACTTTTTCCTTCCTCTTTTCCAAATACGACCAGGAAATCATCGAAGGGGCATCCGTCCCTTCCCAATGCGACCACGGAACCATCGAAGGGGCATCTGCCCCTCATCAATGCGATCAGAGAACCATCGAAGGGGCATCCGTCCCTTACCAATGTGACCACAGAACCATCGAAGGGGCATCCGTCCCCTATCAATGCGACCACATAACCATCGAAGGGGTATCCACCCCCTATCAATGCGACCACAGAACCATCGAAGGGGTATCCGCCCCCTATCAATGCAACCACAAAACCATTGAAGGGGTATCCGCCCCCTATCAATGCGACCATAATCGGAAAGGAAGAAACTAACCTCCTTTCTTCCTCAGTAATATCCCGTTAGTTTGTATTCTAGTATTCATTGATGATTTCATTATAATATGTACACGCTTAATTAGAGAACTCTTAACCACGACTTATTATACTAGGGTTAATTGTCTTTCATTATTTACATTACCCACTAACTTATAACTCGTCGTGTTAGATTAGATCGATTTATCAAATTAAAATCCATGAGTCTTGCTTTCATATTCACTTGATTTATTTCTCGTGATGCAAGGACAACCACCAAAAATTTCTTAACTAATCCCGAATCTCAGAGATTGTTCATGGGGCACCCTAACCCTTCAAGGTTATCATCCAAGCCGCCATACCCGTTACCAATTTCATCAAGAACTCATTAAACTCGTCATCAACCCATCATCAAACTCATCATCAAACCCATCATCAACTCCTCATCAAATTCATCTAGTTTTCCAAACTAATCAAACAATTCATTTAATCCAAAGTAAGGGAAATCGGGACGGGGTTGGGTTACCTTAGGTGGGGGAGGAGGAATGGAAGTTGGTGGTTTGGCTGTGGCAGCATCCCGACGATGGCAAGGCGGCAGGGTTGTGGCTGGCGAGGTAGGAGGAAAGGGCGGTGGCTGTGAAGGGGAGGGGAAAGAGGGAAGGCAGCGAGTCGGAGGGGAGCTGACGGCGGACAGGTTGGTGGTGGCACCTGGGCGGCGATGTGTCCGGTGGCTGGCTGCTGGGTATGGAAGGCTGAAGTGGTGGATTTCGATGGATGGAGTGGAGAGGAGCAGGGGAACGGGAAGAGAGAAGAAGGCGACGGTGGCGTACACAGCGAGGCTGGCGCCGGTGATGGTGTGGTGGTGGCTGGGGTGACCGCAGTAGACGAGGTGGCGGAGGCAGCAGGTTGGGGCGGTGCTCTGGTGGCGGCGAGGAAGGGAGATGGTCAGCGACGGGCTGGGCTGGCTGACTGACTGGGGCGGCTGGCGACGGTGAGAGACGGCTGGTGGCGACGGGAGACGACGGAGGTGGCTGGGCTGGTTGTGGCTAAGGGATGTGTGTAGTGGTGGGACGAGTCAAAGGGAGAGGAGTGTCCGGGAGAAGAGAGGTGGGGAAGGGATAAAGGACAGACAAGGGTGAATGGCTGTTTTCGATTGATCGATTTAGAATAATTCGGGGTTTCATTATTCTTTTAAATTATATTTGATATAATTACTTTTTCAGATTGTCGAGATAATTATATCAAAATTTTTCAATTTTTATAACGAGTTCGTATTTTCATTTAAAATTCAATGCTAATGACTCGTTTATTTTAAGAGAAATTAATAACATAATCAACTAAGCGTGCCCAAAGTTCTGGTTATTACAGTATTATCCAGTGGCGTAATTTCAACCTATTTCAATACTTACTCAGGAATGTATTTTTATGCGGATTTCATCTGATGTTATTATAACTTTAAAAATCAGTTTGTATATTTATACTTGTATATAGGTGGTATATATTTACATTGCACTTGTCGCGGCTTGGTATAAAGTGTCGTGTAGTTTACATATATTTAATATGCCTACTTAAACATAAAGGTTTATACATCGATCACTTGCGATTAGGTTTTAAGAATAGTATTTAGATTTGAATCTGGCCGAAAAAGGGGTTGCGGGCGTGACCATGGCACCGTCGCGGGGACGTCAACTTAATTTCCAGAAAACAGAATATTTCGCTGGGTCGCGGGCGCGACCAAGCCTGTCACGGGCACGACGGTGCTGATTTACCAGAAACACTAGCATTTCATCAAACACCTACGAAAACCCTCCATATATCAATTCTACAGCATATAACACGCCTTATATGATTTTATTTCAGCACAAATAAAATCCCAGAGGTGCACAAAAGCATTAGATTCATAAACGAAGATAAGGCGTGGTGTCGGGTTCGGTTACCTTAATCGTGTTTGTTCCTTCCATCGTGATCCGTCCACTACTGCTGTTCTCCATCGCCTGTTGCCCCCCTCGTCACTGTCGTCTGTCTCTGCGTTCACTAGTACTACTGCTCGTGGTGATGATGATGGTGGTTATGGCGGTGTGTTAGTGATCGAGGTGGCGAAGCTGGTTGATGATGACGACGTTAGTGCAGGGAGAAACAGAGAGGGAGAATGAGAAGATGCAGGGAGAAGTTTGAAGGGTGAAGAAGTGAGTGAAATGATCTGGTGAGGGAATTATACAGGGGAGAAGATTTGGTGAGGTGATGGTTGCAAGATTCGCGGACGAGACGACGAGCATGCTCGGGAGATTTTCGACATGCGTGAATTGATGCAGGAAAAGGAAATGGGATGCAGGGAGTTTGAATGATTTAAATTCGCTCCCTCATTTTATTTTTGTCAGTCTATTTTTATCCATATTTCATTCTATTATTTTATCGAAAAATATGCCTGCAAATAGGCAAAATTATTTCTAACTTAGTGACATTTATTTCGTTGCAAATTTCAAATATTTTCGGAACCGCATTTTATTAGTCCAAATACATGTATTATAACGTTATAACGTTACGTTATAGTGTTACACGTACGTTATATTTAATACGTATGTTTGTTAAACCCATACGTTACACCGTTATAACGTTATATTTGACGTTACGAATTCGTTGTATTATTCGTACGTTTAAATAGCGTTATATTTTATAGTATATTTAACATCAAAATTTCGGGGTATTACAAAAAAAAAAAAAAAAGTTGTTTTTTTGTTCAAAAGAATTAGGAGCAACAGCCTTACACATGATCATCAAGTCATCTACAAAGCTCAGTTGGACTATATTCTTCTTCTTACAACGAGGATGGAATCTGAAACCTTGCTCCCTACTCATTTTCTTGAAATATCTTGCAAGATATTTCACTGTTAAGAGAAAGACATAGGGAGAAATAGGATCCGCTTATCTTAGTCCTCTCTTCCCCAGGAAAAAAACCATGAACACCACCATTCAAGGAAATAGAGAAATAAGGGGCAGCGATACATGTCTTCAAGTAGCTACTAAAAGTAGCTGGAAAGCTAAATGCTTTCAACACCTCACCAATAAAATCCCAATGAATGATCATAGGCCTTTTGAAGATCTATTTTGACCATATATTGAGGAGAAATATTCTTTCTCCCATATACATATAAAAACTCTCGAACAAGCATAATGTTGTCAGTCATTCTGAGAGTCAAAAACAATGAAAGGGAGGACCATCTGTACTCTTCGAGCCATAATTTTAGAAATGAGCTTATAAAGAACATTGCAACAAGATATGGGTCTAAAAACCCCCACCTTGTAAGCATGAGGAACTTTAGGAATAAGAATGATTAACAATACAGTTCACTTGCTTCAGAAGTTTTTCATTAGTCAAAAACTCAAGAATTGCTTGACAAACTTCAAAGCCAATAATTCCCTAGCGTTTCTTAAAGAAGAGAGTAGAAAAACCATCTAGACCCAGAGCTCGATATCTAAAAGGGCCAATTCAATCTTTCTTCTGGTATAGAGAGCAGCAGTGCATCAATATGAGATTTGTCTAATAATGGTCCTTCCTTCATGATACTGAAATCAAATGAGACTATTCTAGGATACTTCATACCCAACATCTCTTGAAAAAAAAAAAAAAAAAGAAACAAATTGAAGGGTAATGTCTTTTAGAGCTGTTATGACTGAACCATCATTACACAAAAGGGTAGGCACCTTTGCCTTTCTTCTTTTCCCTTTAATATAGACATGAAAGTATTTCGAGTTACAATCCACACCTGAACACCACTTTACTTTAGACATCTGACGAAAGAAATCAGTCTCGGCTACCTGGAGAATGGCTACCTGCTGCCTTAAGCTCTTCTTAGAAAGGGCTTCAATATTAAGGGCATTCATCAACTGGTTCTGAATACTAAGTAAATTATCTCGAGCTTACTGCACCTTAAAGAAGACATCCACCAGACTATCAGAATGTAGCTTCTTTAAAAGAGGTTTTAACATTTTCAACCTTGTTACAACTCGAAACCTAAAGCATCCATATACAGGCCTCTTCCATATTTGCTTGACCAAGGGAAGAAAATATAGAATTTGTGTCCACATATCAAGGAATTTGAATAATTTCGCTGAACCCCAGAATCCTTAAAAGGAGAAACCAGAATGGAACAATGGTCTGAGAGACTAGATGACCTAAACACAGCCTCAGAAGCATCATATTTATCAAACCATGCCTAGTTACCCATTGCACGATCCAACTTAATCCTCATCCATGAATCTTTCCCTTGATCATTAAACCAAGTATGAAAGAAACCGGTAGTAGGAAGATCCTCGAGCCCTAAATCAGTTACACAAGCTTTAAAATCAGAACAAGGCTCTATATGAACACCCTAAAATCCAACATTCTCCTCCATGGACAAGTAGGTGTTAAAATCCCCCCAACTAACAACCAGGGATCAGAGCAGTTTAGACCAAAAGATAGAAGATTATCCCATAAAAGGGACCTTTGAGCACTGGTATTCCATGCATAAAAAACACTGGTTACAGCTGAAAATGAAAGATCAAGATTTATGAGCTTGCAATGCAACACTTGATCAGAAGAGCCAAGATATTGAACCACCACCACATCCTTATTTCAAAGACACCAAATTCTGTCATTAGAAGTATGGCAGTAATTATTCAACCACCCACAATTCCTAAAACATAAAGAAGCTATATGAGCGAACTTAGAGGCTTTCACCCTAGTCTCAATATAAGTAAGGAAATAAAGATGATACATGATAATAAAATGTCTTATTTCATTATGCATCTCAGACCTATTTAAACCCCTTACATTCCATGCTCCTATAATATCAAGTGACAAAACCCACACCTGACTCCTTCTCTTCTAGTTAATCATCAATCGCATTATTGAGTGAGTGAAACCCAGATATCAAAACCAGATCATTTCCAGAACCAGTCACAAGAGGATCAGTCCCAGTTACCTGAGCACCACTCTTAGATAAAGGTTGACTTGCATTCTCATTTGAGTTGCCTTATCTGAAGATGATGAGCTAACTTCAGCTTGCCCAGCAATAAGAGTATCAAGATTCACAGAAATCTTAGGAAGCTCATTAGGAATAATCACAACCTTTCTAATACATGCAACATCTTTGTGGTCCCATTTCATACACTTGCCATATTTAGTAGGCATTCATTCATACTAAATTGGTTATGAAGTAGCACGACCATCAGGCCCCTTAAACTTGATTATCTTTACTAACTCCTCCTTGACATTCACATCCATCAATATTCTTGCATAGAAAATTCTTTCCAACGAGGCTGTCAACTGATCAGTACGAATAGGATATCCCACCTTGCTAGATAGCTTGTCCAAGCTCTTGGTATCCTAGAACTCAAAATCTAATTCTGAGAGAGTAATCCAGACATGTACTCTATTATGAGACTCACTATCCATCGAAAAGTAAGGAGACCATTCCCTAAGGACCAATGGATGAGAATTCACAAACTACCTATTTTCCATAATCGCGTAACTTATCAGTCTCAGATAGGAATTTGAACACAAAGAAGTCAGCATCATGAAGAAGTATCTTAGGTTTACTGATTCCTTTTCATAGTTGAGAAACAAATCGATACATTCAAAGAAAGGAACCCTAAATCCCAGTACATACCCAATTAGGGCATTTTTCCACACCAACCAAGCATCACAAACTTCATCCTCACCAATTTCAATATTCTCATTACGTCGACATTGGTAAGATAACCTAAACCCTTTATCTTGCTCCCTGTTAGGCGAGAAAATACTCTTAGATCCCATAATGTCTCACCCTCAGTACATCCCTTACAATCATGTTCAACTACATCAGCCCAACTCATTCGTCGTCCTGAACTCAGAGACAAAACCCTAGGTTGCACTTTCAAATCCACTTAGTTAACCCATAGTTAACCCATTCAATCGATCCTCGGGACATGGAGAACCCCCAATCTTCGATGCAATCTCATGAAAGTTAGCCAAACACATCGTAACCCCTTTCGTCAAATCCTTCTCATCATCACCTTGAGAAACTTCCTTCCCCGTATCTTTGCGAGGTCGACCACGTTTTGTCGGAGCAACTAGGTTTTTGGGTTGATTCTCCCCTGGAAGAGAGGGATCCCCCTAACCATCGCCTTTCTTTTTCTTCTTCACCATCGCCTTTTAATATATTTACACTTTAATTAGTATAGAAAATGATTAAAACAGAGTCTTACAAGACTGCATCCTTTTGAAGATATTGTTCCAAAATATCAAGTATCATCACTAATTATGAAACAACTGGTGTTACCTATACCGGTTCGGTCTAGTACAATGTATCGGTTCTTGAAAAAAATTTCTCATCCCTTATCTACTTTTCGGTTCCACTTATTTCAATTTTTCGTCCCGTATCAATATGACCGGTGCTTGGTCGATTCGGTACGGTTTTGATCGATTCCGATTCGATCCAATATTTATTTTGCTCACCCCTATTCGAAAACATTGAGAGATCAGGTATGGGACCCACAATCATTAGGAAGTGGTAGCCGTTCCTTGCTTCAAACGGTTGCCACCGGTTATGCATTTTTCTTTTAAAAAACTAAAAATGAAATAGTGAAATTGAATTGCTACACTTTCATTTTTAGCCATTCATTTACATCTTTTAATCTCGATCGTTATTTAATCCTTTTGATTAAAGCATGTACAATGAAATAACCATATGAGTTGCTATCGTCAAAATATGTCAATACTCACAAATATTATACTCCAATGGGTTCGATTTTTTCTAGCCAAATTTTGCCTATTGTTAAATCACATGGTATATATAACAACGCAAATGGCATTGTCTTTTTTCCTTTTTTCTTTTTTTTTTTTTCCCACAACACAAAGCTTAGTCAATAAAGTCCGAACAAATATAAAGTCCACATAACACAAATTCCAAACCATAAATATGGTATGTCCACACAACGAAAACAATATACCCAAAAAAGAAATTTTGATGATGATAATTCGTAACGGTGATGACGGAAAAGAGATTTTCAGTTGTTTTGTATTGAAGAGGTTGTTGTCTTCATGGTTGATTGATTGATAATGATGATGATGAGGCGACGATGATTTGGAGAAGGAAGATGATGAGAGGGTGGGTATGTAGATGATGATGGGGTGAGGGGGATTTAGGTTGTGACGGCTGACTGTGGGATGAAGTGGTGAAAATGAGAGTTAATAGGGTTTTATTTATTATTTTTTTCGTCTCATAATAAATATCATAAATTGATCGATATGAAATTTTATATGTGTGTTGAATTTTTCTGAAATTTAATGAAAAAAATATTTTTTTTATGATAATGAGATTTACTATAAAAGTTGTGAGAAGAGATAATGGGTATACTGTATCTAAGTTTAATTGATTTTGTATTTTTTTAGATAAAAATTTTTCAAAAAGAATAATATTATAATTATTATTAAACATCTAAAAAAGACAAGTGTTATACTTATTAGTGGACGAAGGGAGTAAAACATATTATTAAACATAAGGGTATTTTTGAGAGCACAATAATTTTTTTTTTAAAAGATACCTACTAGTAAATAAATAAATTAGGTATGATCTTTAGGTCATTAAGTTTAGAGAACAATACCAATTAATAATTTATACTAGATAAAAAACGATCAGGATTAATGGTCACACATAAAAGAGAGAAAATTAATAGAGAAAACAAAAGAAGAAGAAAAAGTCCATACCACTCATTTAAGGGCTTATGGAGTGTGTGTCCTGATATAAGTGTGTCTAGTAAGAAACAAATGGTTGGGATTAAAACAACACAAATCAAAGATTTAGATTAGAATGTTATCCTTTGATCTTAATTATTCATTTTTCATCTTTTAATCTTAACAATTTATTTTTTTATTAGATATATCTATGTGATGACACAAATTTTGGCGTTTACATATTTCAAAAGTCTTCGCTTTTTAGTTAGATAAGGTTATTGAAGTTTCTTCGTCATATGTAATTCAAGTATGTAACTCAAACAATCATTGATATTTTATTTTATGATAATTTTATTGAAAACATCATGCCACGTCCCATAGCTAGCTCTGGTCAAAATTCATCTCAATATCTAGTGTTGTCAATTTAGCGGGGCGGGTCGGATTTCGGTCCGGGCTTTAAAGCCCGGTACCGTAGCTCGGACGGGCCGGCCCTGCCTGTGGGCCTTGGTCGGACGGGCCCAATAGGCTTTGCCCCCGGCGGATGCCTGTCCGGCCTGGCCCATGGTTCGGGCTTCCGGTTGGTCGGACGGGCCGGGCTTTTATCCGTCCGGCCCGATCAACAGGAAGCCCTTTTTAAAAAAATAGCCGTTCGTAAAAACCGTTGACGGTTTTCCGAAAACCGTCAACGGTTTTGGCTGTTTACCCATGCACATTTCGGGCAGAAAGGTTGGTTTCTGAAATCTAGAAAAACCGATGACGGTTTTCCAAAAACGTTGCCGGTTGTTGCTAAAACGTCAATGTTTCTGTAAAACCGATGACGGTTTTCTCAGGTCTCAGAAATCAACCATTCTGTCCTGGTTGATTGGGCTTTGGGCATGGGAAAACCGGTGACGTTTTTACAAAACCGTCATCGGTTTTGTAAATTCCGTTGACGTTTCTGAAAAAATGTGAACGGAATTTTGATGTGAAAGTTAATTCCTAACGGCTCTTTTAAAGAAAAATAACCAAAATATCCCCTCTAACAACTATATAACGGTTATATTTAGGATCATATATGTCCATCAAAAATATTCATGCTACTCTATAAATAAAGTTTCATTCATTCAATAACCGTTTACTTCATATTCATTGTCTACTTCATTCATTCAAGCAAATCATTCATTGTCTACTTCATATTCATCAAAGAAAATCTCATTTCTTCATTACTTCCGCACTAATCTG
>JAOVYX010018043.1:0-82346 GCA_035668315.1 Drosera spatulata | reverse complement strand
TATTTGGATTTATGGTTTGTATCGTCTAGGTAGCTTCCTTAACTTCTGTACTCCTAAAACCTATTCGGTTGTTAGCCTTATCACGGACCGGGTCCGTGACGGCATAACGTCACGTGCCGGGCATTCCGGAAATTCGGGGCGTTACAACGACGGTGGCCGACTGCACAACTCCTTCAGTGAGCAGGAGAAGGCGATGATGGGGTGGTGTTAACGAGACAGGAGCGATGATGGTGATCATGACGATGGCCGGAGTTAGAGGTGGCGATAATGGTGACTTCGGCGAAGCCGAGAACGAAGACGACGCCGTGAGGAGCAGAGATGCCTTTGGTGGTTGTGTGAAGAGGGTGGCGACATGGAGGTGGCGTTGGTGTTGTTGATGGTGGTAGTCGATGGAGGAAACGATGATGGCGACGTGAGGTTGCGGTTTGGTGGTGGCCCCCGATCAATGCTTTCCCATTTTTATAGGAATTTTTTTACCAGCAACAATGGTATCTCCGATTATAGCCCCTCTTGGATGCAAATTTTATTGCAGAGTGACAACCAAGAATTCTTTATTTCTTTCCTTATTGTTTTCTCGTGTTTTCAATAAACTGAATCATCTTTTTAATCGGCTCAATTGATTTTGGCATCTCTTTCTAAAATTGATTTGAACATATTCTATCTAAATAAACGAGTTGGTGATGATGGCGACGACTGTGGCGAGGTTGAAGGATGAGGCGGCGATGATGGTGAGGGCAGCCAGAGGTTGTGGTGTTGACGGCCAATGCGGTTTCGGTTGGTGGTGGTTTGGTGGCTGCGGCGAAGGAGAAGAAGAAGAAGAGAAAACGGTGAGGGAGGGAGGGAAACGGTGCTGTGGTGTGGTGTTTAAAGCGATGACGAGTCGTGTACTACATGAACAACATTATGACCAATTCAGTGTACATTTTACGTGCATTGACATGTTTTGCGTGCGGAGAAAATGAGTTTCAGACGAGGAAAAGTACTACGGGTGAAAATGTGCCCTCAGTAAGTTTTCGTCAGACTGTTATTTATCCCAATTTCATAATATTGATCCTTCGTTAATTAATTCGTATCTATTTAATTATCCCAAAAATATTAATACCGTATTTCATTTATTTATCTAAATTTTCTGGGATTAAATCGGATACCCCTAACATGCAATATTCTTAACATTATAACGTTGCATTATAATATAACGTTATCATCGCTTATTCATTATATTTTTATTCTCGTGTTATAACATTATCTACACGTTATATTTATTTGTTCGATATAGCGTCGCTTGTTATATTATAATGTTACAATATTGCTTGCTTGTTCACTATATTTATTCATGCGATTGTGATATATGTACTTTACATATATTTTATAGAGCAATATAACATTACTATTTTGTTATATTTGTTCGTACATACTTCACTTTATTAAATAGTGAAATCTATATACGTATTTAACGTACTTTAAAATGTATACGAAATTTTGGGATATTACAGTATATGAAGAGAACCTTATAAATGCTCACTTCACTTTTTCACGGGGTGTACATCCCCAACACTTTCCTGTTATTTGATTGGGTGTGCATCCCTAATAATTAACTATAATTATTGATGATTTTACTTAAATTACCTCACCAATCAAAAACTACACTTTTGAGGGGGGTGTACACCCCCCGAAGGTTTTCAAGAAAATCTTTTACTCCCTTACTTTCACCTATTCAAGTTTTTACATAAATTTGTTTTCATCACATTTCTTTGTGACATTTTATGTAATATTATTATGTCACATTTATGTCACATTATATGTCCCGTAATTACTTTTAAGGGAACAAACCTGAACATATCGTGCACTTGACGGAACTATGTGGGTAACTTTCTTTTCTTTTCTTAGTTTTGATGTTTTACTTTATTTGAGACAGAGAGTACAAGCCATCACGTGCTCGAAAAGTGATAAGATCTACATACACCATCATATCTTATGAGAATATCCTCCCCACATCATGCACTTCACGGGATTATGTGGATATATTCATTTTTTTTCCTTATGCTATGTTTGAATTAGCGGAATGGAGGCAGGAATGGAATGACTAATTCCGACGGAATGGAGGAAATAGTGTTTGGTTGTTCCATTCCGATGGAACATTCCATCGGAATCACATAACGTCCCAAAATTCACTTTTGATTACTGCCTTGATGGTGGGGAAGCGAATGCTTCATTCCGCCTGGAATGAAATGGAAAAAAATTATTATTATTTTATCATATTTAATTTGATTTAAATATCAAAGAAAACTAATTAATTAATCACATATTAAATTAATTAAATTATAATCATCATGAAAATGAAATTTTTTGAAAGTATAATTGTTCAATTAATTAAATTAAAGAATTAAATTAACATAAATGTTAAATTACGGACATGATTATAATTATTTTTTTTTGAATTGTGCCTTTATAAAAATATTTTGATTAAACTATTAAAAGTTTTCATTCCATCCCAAAATACCAACCAAACAGACAATACAAAACTGCAATATCTTATTTTATTTTTTCCACCATTCTATTCCTTCCTCAAATCATTTCAATAATTCAAACTCTACCTTAGACTTGATGTTTTACTCCATTTGAGATAAAGAGTACAAGCCATCATGTGCTCGGAAAAGACTAGTCATTTCATAATTATTTATTGCTCTTTTCGCTTTATATATTTTATAATATTTATTTTGTACATATAAATTTAAGTTTATCTATTTATTATCTTTCAATTTTAATTCTCAACCACATAATTTTTCTCTCTTTTCATCTTTTTTAATTCATAACAATATAAAACTTTCTAAATATGAAAACATTATAAATAATCCGAAATATTCTAAAGTAACAAAATGTTGTAAAATGAATGGAAAAAAAGGAGTATATGCCGATCAACAAGAGCCAAATTCACCCAACCATGTTATCCCCTCATCGGATTCGAACATAGAAATTAGGAGAACCATTCAATGGTCAGCGTATCTAAAATGGGTGAAATAAACCTAAAGTACAACAAATTCTTGAAGCTGGATACATAACAACTAAACTTGCGCACAAATTCAGTTGCCAAGAACACTGCTAAGATTTATTCGCACAGTCAAGCAACAATTCAGCCCAAAAAGAACCAAGCGTAAAGGAACAAAACATACTGTCTTCTCAATAATGGTACAGACAGCAATGTTGCAGTCAAGGATTACAAATTCTCAAAAGTCTAAACAAGTAAAATTGAAGAATACTTCATCCATGGAATGTTTGACAATATTCTGAAGCAAATTAACTTAGAAGACAACATTACTTATTCGAAAGAGAAGCCTCACTAAGCTCCAACAATTTCAGGCTCCTCTACCGGAATATCCTCAGCTGGCCTCTCCACCTTGGTACCAATGTCCTCAGAGTAATCTCCGTGAACCTAAAGCCGCAAGCCATCAACAAACCAGTTAAAAGATGTCGAACCTTGGAGAGAATCAAATAAAAAGGTATCTCCAGTTAAGATAATAGACGCGAAGTATTTGAAGAGATGATATACCTCCATAAGCTTGCTGAGGTCAAATTTGGGTGCCTTCAGAATCTTAACCTTTCTGATGTACACATTTTGGAGGGGATATATGCTGCTCGTCGCCTTCTCAATTTCTTTTCCGATAGACTCAGGAATGAATTTGGCAACCAAGTCTTTCAAATCGCAGGTGCTTGCTTGGTTGATCATAATCTCCGTCATCTTGCGACGGATCTGAATCAAAAAGTAGTTATTCCTTGTAATAACATTATTGAGACAATTCAGAGGATTCAATACTGATAGACTTGCATATTCTGTATTCAGAATAAAATAAAATAAATAAAATAACTCTACCTGACGGATCTGGCTGGATTGTGCATAGGTAGTCCTCTTGACCTGGTTAGGGCGCCTCTTGGTGAACCCAATACAGAACATCCGAAGAGTGTAGTTGTCTGTTGTCTTCACATCTACATGAGCCTCAATTAGAGTCTGCCACTTGCGAACCAGAGACCTGAGTTTATCTGTAGTGAAATCCATGCCCTGCGTATAAAGGAGTTAAAACAATTGATTTCACTCAGCATAAACAAAACAAATAGAAGCTACGTAGAACCCAAATATCACCACAAGGACATAAAAGCCACGGAATAAGCTGTAGTGCCTACCCAGAAGTTTGTGAGCACATTTCTTCCTTGAACATCTTCGACCCTCAAACGGATCTTCCTGAAATGCTGATCCTCATCATTTTGAAGGTCAGCAAGAGACGCCTCAATCACTCTGTGTTTCAGTCCTTCAGATGCAATCTGACAGGAAAAAGAGTGTCTTATTATTAATCTATCAAAAATATAATTCTAGAAATCTTCGTATAGCAGATGCTTTGAGCATCGTTTAAAGATGAGCCAATTGAAAAGATTCAAAACTTTACCACGAGAGAATGCACGTAGAAACTAGATCCCCACAATCCGAAAACAAAAGTGTAAATGGAAAGCATATAAGATCTTCACAAACTCAGAAATCAGAAACGAAGTTTTGACCACATATCAGTTATCCACACTAAATGTAGGAAGTATAGCAAGCATAAAAACCTATAACACTTTTTCTGTCTGTATCAAGGTTTTAGAAAGCGTAGAGCAACACTAAGAGGCGAGCACTCTGCCTCCTCGAACAGAAGCAAGGGATTTAGATTTAATCAAAAGAGCCCAAATAAGATTAACGTGTCAGACCTAATAATAAAATCTGTTTTAACACTTTGCATCTTTTGTCTATAGAAAGCTTTGTTCATAGGCATTTGACACACACTTGCCCACATTTAGCTCACACGACAGAAAAAAACATGATTCATACATCAATTAGACATTCACCAATTCAAAAGTGGGACCTAAAAATCTGATAAGATCATTAATCATGAAGACGGTAAAAATAATAGAAAGGTAAAACTTTGTATTTTAGCTCAGCCAGATACACAATGGAAGCTCTCTAAGTATCATATTTCTCACATCATACCCATGAAATAAAAAGAATGAAATGCTGAAACAAATTCTATTCTCTCGGTGTAAATCTACTGATAAGTATCCTTTACCAAGGAAACCATATCAATAAGAACAAATACTCCGCAGTAAATTTGAAGTGGGTTTCAACTATCGATTCACACCACATTGAATCAAAGACTCCAACTTTTGACAAATGAGATTGAATCAAAGACTACAACTTTTTACAAAATGAGATGCATCAATGCCGAGCGCATCACACAATTCACATCAAATTATAATGCAGAGTTAGTTACCTTGGTACCCTGAGTACGAGTAACGAGGGTCTTTCCCACATTCCTCACATTGAAGATCGATGGTGCCTTGATATCATACCAATCCTTCTTGGAAAATGGATCGGCACTACATCAAAACCAAAATCAGATAAACCCACATCAATCCCACTCTCCAATCAATCAGACCTAGTTAGTAAAAAAAACACGTACCATTTCCATTAGACCACTTTTATGAACGTAATAAGCATAAATGGTATGTCAAAACCTATTATAATTTCCCAATAATTCTACCATCCAACACAGTTTTGCCCGTTTTCCCCACTCAGATATAAACCACACACAGCAACACTAACAATAACTTTTTATTACGTACAATCATTTGAAAAAACTCCCTCCCAGCCACCCTAATCTAAAATTGCCATTGTAATGTCAAATCATGTGACGTCCATGAAAAACTAAACATAAGAAGAGAGCATGCAAACAACTCCACAGAAACGACTGTATTATTCGGCGGAAATATAGGTTTCACTTACGCCTTCTTCTTCCCTCCCTTCTTCCCCTTCGAGATCCTCTTGTTCTTCCTACACAAAACAATACCACCAAACAATCAATGCTCAATTCACATTCACATTCAAAACCACACATAAAAAGTACCAAAATCGAATCGATCAGACAGCGAGGGACAGACCCGACGGCCATGGTTGAGGATTTTTTCTATTCTTGTTGCTCCTCCGCCTAGGAAGAAGAAGCAGACGCTGTGAGAGAGATGAGATGCGAAAATGGGAGCGAGGAAACCCTAATTGGAATCCTAGTGGACTTCAAGGACTCTGTGTGGTGTGGACTGTAGTGTTTGCGGCCCGTTTCGTTTGGGCTGGCCCGTTTTCGGTTTGTTGGGCTGAGGACGTCTTGGGCTGGTTGTGGGAGCCCCTCGGTGTTTGGGCCACATTAGAATTAGAATTGGATGCTGCAACATCTCAATATAAATATATAATTATACAAATGGTTTACTGAATATTCGCTCACCCCTCTCGTATCGCAAACCGGATATAATGTACTGAAGTATGATACGTAAAGAATAATCCTTAAAATTTATGTCACGATCGGCATATCATGTATTGGGTCTAACGTATCGAAGAACGTATTTCGTAACGCTGACTTCTGTCCAGATCAGTTCGAGAACGATTATAAAAAAACACCCTTTAATAATGTGATCACGATTTTTATGCATGCTTCACTTATAATTGTTATATGAGTATTACGACACCTTGTCGCATGACACCTAGTCCTTCCCATATTTTCGAGGTCAACCGAATGACGAAGTTGGAAATTTGATTTCGATCATTTAAAGAAGTCGAATCAAATTCGACATGGCTCATAACAAGTATTCCTGTTGAGTCAAACCGGGCCATACTCGTGGGATTGTCAAAGTGACGAGTACGTATACCATAAAGATTTTTGGTGTTTTGCATGTTTTTTCGCTGTTTCCATTCCTAAGTTGTTGAAGATGACGTGCTGATCACACAAACCATAACTATACAAAATTATTAAAAATCGAGGTGTTCATCCATTGATGTTGATGGTGATATTAAAACGAAGGTTCAATGTTTGCATCGATGAGTCAACAAGTATAGATGTAGTCCATGTGTATACATACGTGTGTATATACACAACAGAAAAATGGACCGTTTTCATTTTTTAATTTGTTTTTGTTGGGTGAAAAATTGACTTTAGATATGAGTAGTCACAGTGTTGATAAGTTGCAATCACTTTTAGTTGAGAGGTGAGGCATCATAATGCTTAATCACCAAACATAACCAATTCCAATTATGCCTAGTCATACAGTATGGATTTAGACTCATCATAGCATTTACCAATTCTAAGCATTGAAAACCATTCTAAATTTGAGTAAAAAATAGGGTCCAAGCCTTAGGTTTTGGACAATACACGCATAAAATTTAGTTGGTCGAGCTAGGTTGGCGACTTGGCACAAAAAGAGGGGCCTTTTTTCTTTGGCCTGTGAAAATTGGTCAAGCAATCTTCTTAGGTCTAAAACAATAATGCGATAGGAATTCGTATATTGGACTTGAAACAGCTCATTCAATCCAATGAAATTCAATCCCTCTAACAAAAGTGAAAATTGATTCAATATTCTGAAGTTTGCAGATTGAATCTAAGGTCGATTGATAAGATTTCTTCATCAGGTCGATGAGTGTAACTCATTACAATAAAAGTTTCATCCAATTTCTCGTTTATTATGAAATGTAACACATTACAATAAAAGTTTCATCCAATTTCTCGTTTATTATGAAATACTTATATAGTAGTAATCTGTCATCATTTTTTCAGACACTGTTCAATAAATACTTAACTGGTTTTAATTCCGCACATCGGACTTCTTATTATTTGCACAATACCCATGATCGAAAACATTCTCCACTCTTTGCTCTATTTGCACAATACCCATGATCGAAAACATTCTCCACTCTTTGCTCCTTTACTTCTATTCAACAGATTCCTTAACCGAAGGCATACGCAGATGGGATAAAACAAAATAAATAATAAAAGGATTAATAATTTCTTCATTATTAATATATGAATTAGTTATCAAATCCTATCTTTTACAAGACATGTTTGATACAAATGGAATTATGAGACTAAAATTTAACAAAAATCTATTTATGCTACGATCGTGTGGCGTGCGTGGGACGGGACTTGGGCGATGGTCGCGTGTAGGGCGACGAGTGGTAATGGACGATCGGGCAGTGACCGACAGCCGGTGGTCAGCGGTCAGTGATCGATGGTGATCGACGGTTGACGATCGATGTTGACGGTCGTCGATCGTGCGACAACCGAGAGACAACGGTCGACGACGACGATTGACGGTCAGAGGTCGACCGTCATCGGCCATCGATCGATCGATGATCGACGGTCTGCAGTTGTTGATAGTGGTCATCGGTCGGTGGTCGTCGATCGGCAACGATCGATAGTTGGAGGTCACCGTTGGTCGGGGATCGACGATCGATGATCTATAGTCGTCGGTCGGTGGTCGACGATGGACGGTGGTCGATCGACGGTCAACGGTGGGGGATCGACGATTGTTGGTCGATAGGCGACAGTCGACATTGGACGGTGGGTAATGTTGTACGGGTGGGAGGATGATGGACAACCGTTTAATATAGATGTTTAAGTAATTATCCCGATAGGGATTAATAATATTATGGGGGATGTGAGATTGATAATGAGGAGATTAAATACGTTATCTCATCAGGTAGGATTATTAATCTTGATGCTGTTTTTTCTATCAAATATGGGATTATCAAACAAAGAATAGTTAACTTAAATATTTATATCCTGTATATCAAACATGACCTAAACATTTATATCCATTAAATCTCCACAGTTAAAACAGGGATCTTCGTTGATCTATCATCAGCACTTTAACTTAAATCAAAACTACCAAAATGAAGATGGCTCTCTTTCCCCTTTCTTGGAGGGTGGGAACTTTTAGTAGAGCTTGAGTAAAATTTTGGCATCTCTATCTTATGTGGTCACTCATTGTCTCCAACTCTAGCATTCTTCCATGTGGGCATGTCAGCCTAGAAAGCTATTGAGAGCGAGTATGTTTGGTTCAAATCAAAGAGTATTCAAGCACAAGAATAAGTATTCTTTTTATGAGTAGTGTTCAACAGCTAACCCTTTACAGTGATAATCCAGCATATTAGTATCTTTTTCTCATTGGGTAGTATTACATGTGATAAGTATTCATGTAGTCGATTATGTGATTGTTTTCATATAGTCGAACTTGTTAGTCATGTCATCCTACTCACATGTGATAAAGATAAAACCTTTTGGTGTTCATTTGCGTGGCCCAATTCTTCAAATCTCCAAATTTGGAAGATCTTCATCATTTGGGTTCTCATTTTATGCAATTACCTTGCTGGAATTTTGTGTAAAATTTTTGTTACTTGTATGATGTTGTCCTAGAAAATGAGGCATTGAAAGCAAGTCTAGTACTGTCCTTTTTGTCTATTTCTTGTACGCAGTTTCTCGTCTTTTCTTCAACTGCCGATTGATTCCTCATATCTGTCTCCATTTGGATCCTCTCTTCCGTCATTTGCCCTTTGTCCCATTTTGTTCTTCACATGGAAAGTTAGGTTTTTGATAGGTTTTTGCATATGAAAGAATCAATTTTGTTCATGCCCAGATCAAATCAAGGGTTGATTCCAAGTTTTATGAGGATTTTCTCAATTGGGTATGTTTCAATTTCGCTTCTTAGATTGAATTTGGTGTTTTTTTGTAGTTCAATCGCTCATTGTTTGATGTATTGGTTTTGTAGCTGTTTGTTGAATTGCTAAAGATAAGTGGTGAGTGGTTAAGTTTTCTGGGTGTGGGAATTGAGATCAAGATGAGGGACTTCCCATCTTGTTTCGGCGAGAATGCGGTTCAGATAGCGGATTCATCGTCCTCGAATGGGAGTAAAACGGCTCAGAATGTGGTTACATGTGTGTATCAATGTAGATTGAGAGGTACATCGTGTTTGATCACACTGATTTGGAGTAAGCATCTGATGGGTCAAGGACTCAGTGTTGGGATCGATGATTCGAGTAATCGATCTTTATGTAAGGTTGAGATAAAGCCGTGGTTGTTTTCGAAGAAAAAGGGTTCTAAGAATATAGAACTAGACGATTCGAGTAGCATTGATGTGTATTGGGATCTCTCGGTGGCTAAGTTTGGATCCGCGCCTGAACCTTTGGAGGGTTTCTACTTCGCAATTGTATCGAATAAGCAAATGGTGCTTCTTCTTGGGGATTTGAGGAAGGAAGCGATCAAGAAGACGAACACCATTCCTGCTTCGAGCAATGCTACTTTTGTTGCAAAGAAGGAGCATGTTTTTGGCAAGAGAGCCTTCTATACGAAGGCTCAGTTTTGTGATGGTGGGCAGATACACGACCTCATGATCGAATGCGATACCGTCAACGCCAATGACCCATGTCTTATTCTGCGGGTAGATACGAAAAATGTGATGCAAGTGAAGCGTCTTAGGTGGAAGTTTCGTGGTAATCATACAATTTTGGTTGATGGTCTCCCGGTAGATGTTTACTGGGATGTATATAATTGGCTCTTCGGGACGAATCCTGGAAGTGCTGTTATTATGTTCAAGGCTAGTCTTTCGGCCGAGAAGTTGTGGACTACTCAGCCCGTATCTGATCTCAGTGCATTGAATTGGTCTCATTCACAGAGATTTCGAGATCCTCAGTTGCATCATCTTGGTTTCTCTTTGTTTCTGTATGCATGGAAGCAAGAATAGCGAGGTCGAGCCCTTTCTTGTCGAGTTCTGACTAATACTTTAGGAAAGTCCATCTCATAAGCTGTGTGAGAGTGGACTATACTAAGTTCGTATAAATGGTTTCTTTGTTGTTCTTTGTCTTTCTTCTTGTTTCATTTGGTTTGTGATTGAAACGACAGAAAATTGAACAGATCAAAGTTGATTTTGAAGGCTTTGCTGCGATCCTCCTTTCTGAGTTGATGTCATATGTGGTGATAGTTTTTCTTTTTCATTTCGCATTGTGACGAATCAATGCACGCTGAGTTCTCATGGTAAATCATCTGTTAATGTTCAGAACATTTCTTGATTAGTTTCAGTAGTAGGACTGTGATGATCATCTACTGATGCACAGTTGTTTCACTTTTATTTTCCCATTGTTTACCGTCCGTGGAATAACGTTTTATTCTGTAGCCCTTCGATATATATACCCAGTTTGAACTTCTGGTTCAAAAAAAAAAAAATGGATCCGACGTTTCACTTTTGTATCGGTTTGGAGCTTATACTACTAAGTGAAGGGATCGGATCTGCCTTGCTCACAAACCATCCGTTGGAGGTTGGCGGTCTGTAAATTCTGAATAACAGCTGATGATGTTGTTGGCTTCTTTGGTTTTTATTTCCAACTTCTTGGACTAAAATGACTCTCTTTTTTACAGGTACAACATCGTTTTCGTGCTTTGTTCTTTATGCTATGTGCTGATGTGCAAGGAATAGGCGTGATCTAGCTCCATGGCTACAGGTATGAGATTTCTTGGACTGCTTCATTTCCTGTATGTAATTCATCACTTTTGCCTTTAGGAATTAGATACTCTAGACTTTCTCTTGAGCATGAAGCATTCGATGGAAAGTACCTCAACACGATAGAGCTCGTCCTAGGAGAGTTTCCCGTGCCGAGAGAACCTGGCATTTTAAGCATTTGCTGTTCTTCTGGTTCTGCGGATTCCTTCGAACAATCCAAACGTATGAAATATGAGGGCAAATCTGTGCTTTCTTGACGAAGTGCTGTAATAAAATGCTGGGGCATATCCTGTTCTGATACCTCATCAGATTTGGGAAACTGATGATGGGATCTAAGTAGCGCGATGCCTTGAAACAATCAACTTTGAGTGCATAGGTTAACCAGGCGATCGATGCAGGATGACTTGCATTTATCCTTTGCAAAATGTAGCAGGATCTGAACCTGATTGTCTCTAGGTTGTTATGGTTAGACGTTAGGGCCACCAATGCCTCACCAGAAGATTCTCAATCTCAAGGGATCTTTGGCGCAAGGGTCTAAAGACGTCTAAGAGGCACGTATGTTGTTATGCATTAACTAGTTTGATACCTCAACCTAAAGATCTTATTTCACCGTCTTATGTGAGATAAACACATTTATTCAATGTCTACGCATTTCAGAGCCTGATATACATTTATCTTAGATTTCTACTTGACGATAGCAGATGACGCCTCCCAGGTTTGACATTTTTCTATCATAAGTTCGAGAAAATCCTTTCCCTATCTCATGATCAGTGCTTCGGCACTCAAGACATCAGGAAACTGTCTTTTTATCTCTCCATACTTAGTACCTGATTAGATTACGTGACTTCGCCTTTGTCTTTTCGAGTTTCCTTGCCGTTTTGGGTCTTGATCCGGATCAGTCAAGCTGGAGCCTATATTGAAGGGGAATCAAACTATTCAACCGATGCCATCTTGATTCTCGAGTCACTTTGGCCTAGTGATTAGTTGCACTATTCAATCTGTTTTAGTTTTGCTTTAGGTTTGTCATCTGCATTCTTGAGTCACTTGGGGTGTACGTCTCTCATATTATCATGATTTCTTATTGATAGTCAAAATTAATTTTATTTATGTGATTATTTTTTTTCATCAATCACACTTTAGGAAAGCACAGGGGATATACACTCTCGGGAGTGTAATTAATAATACTCTCTATTTCAAAATATATAAAATGATTTGATCCGATACGTGGATTTATGTGCGTTGAATTTGTATGGAATTTGATGAAGAAGTAATATTTTTTTGATAATGGTGGGATTTGCTGTAATAATTATTGTAACGATCAAACGTTTACTATCATTAATGTTTCATTATATTTTTTTAAAAATAATATTTAATTGTTTTATAACATCAGTCAAAATTTGTATCGTGTTGTGTGTCGGATCAAAATATAAAATATATAAAACGAAAAAAATATATATTATAAAATAATTTAAATAAATAAATATTACTTATATTATAAAACAGAGGATTACTTTCCTTGCATTTGCCGGTAAAAGTTGAGACTGGAAACTCAGTTTTCTCCCCTCTTTTGAGGGGTCAAGTAGTAGTCAGTCAAAATTTAGTACACTTCTCGAGATTAGAATTTACTACTCTTTTGCAATCCGACCGTTTGATGGCGCCGTTTCTGTTCTGACATTACCCATTCATGATTCAATTTGGAGGGTCCCACGGTGGCAGTCTGAAATTGTTACCGTTAACTGAATTAGCCTAATGCTGCCTATCAGGCATGAGTCTTTTTTGACTGATACTGTGCCCTTGTTCAATTAAACGATCTTTGCATTTCGGCCAATCCAAGTATTGTTTATGACGGAAATGTCTATGTCTGAATAGTTGTTGTATGCATATGGTGCTGTTGGCTCGTGATCTGCGGTTAGCATTCGGGACTCACACACAACACATAGCATTCACGTACTTCCTCGTATATATATTTTTTATTATTTTATACGTATGAATATAAATCTTGTTTTTATCTCAAATCTTGTCTGATCGTCCCACAGCATATATTAGGTCGAAATACATAATTTACACAACCATTGATATTTCACGATAAATTTACAAAAAACTACGTTTGATCGTCGTTACACGTGTGTCAAATTGTACATCAACATGCGTGTCAAATCAATCCGTTGTATTTTTTA
Organism: Drosera spatulata; assembly: GCA_035668315.1. Taxonomy (NCBI): domain Eukaryota; kingdom Viridiplantae; phylum Streptophyta; class Magnoliopsida; order Caryophyllales; family Droseraceae; genus Drosera; species Drosera spatulata. The sequence goes on along the minus strand of JAOVYX010018043.1, from coordinate 68,835 downwards.
TGAGATAGAGGTAGTAGTTCGTAACTTTGGGATGAGTAGAGGAGGCCAACAGAACAGTTGACGAAGTAGCACACCATGTATTACTACCTCCGTTTAATTATTATTGTAACGTTTCTCTCTTCTTGTATTATTTAGCACGTAATTTGAAGAGCTTTGTTACGTATTTAAACGACACAATTTAAATTTTTTCATGGTTCACGGTTATAATACATGATATTTATTATCATTAATGTTCGATGATATTTTTTCAAAAAATAATGTTTGATCATCTCATAACACCGATTAAATCTTTTATCGTCATGCGTATCTGATAAAAAAATTATAATCTTTTTAAAATGGAGAGAATAATTCCGAGTGGGGAACGGTGTCCTTTTCTCCCCGTGTGATATTTGAATTGTTCCTCTCTGAAAGAGATTGCATTTTTTTCTCACGGATCATCCTTTCGATGTCTCTTCCAACTCTGGGCATAATTGTTGTTGGGCGGAGTGGGCCAAACTTCATGCAAGATTGACAGCGATTCATCATTCACATGGGCTTTGAGCCCATAAAATGTATTCGTTCCGGCCCATCTGAAACGACACAAAAGCACCGAAACCCTTCTCCTTGTGGTAGCCATGGCGGGAACAACGTAGAGCTCCAAGCTCCGTCGTCGATGTTTCCTCTCTAGGATCTCGAGAGGATCGAACCCTCTCGTTTTCCGATCTGTCGAGTAAATCGATGGCATTCGTCAATGGTGGAACAAATCTCCGCTGTCTTGGAAACGTTAGGATTCGAAGCCGGTGGAGTGGACGACGGAAATCACCCGTCAGATGATCTGGTTCTGAGGCGATGGAAGGTCGTGCTCTCTCCCGCTATTTCATTTCGATTTGATCTTATTGCAATGTTGTGAGATTAGGCGTGCTAGAGTTTGTTGATTTGTGAATTCCTGTTCGATTTAATGTGATAATGCGTTGTCTAGGGTTTTGGCGATCGAGGTTTAGGATGTTGTGTGAGGAGAGGGATGCGAGGATTATGAGGAGGATGAGATTGTGTTTCATGCTGTAGAAATTCTCTGGATAGTGTTTTTGTTGTTGTATGATATTTTGTAAGAAGCGTTTCTCGCTTTGTTTGTGAGCATAGTTGAAACTTGAAAGTGTCGTAAGTGCTTGGTTTAAGCCCCAAGGTGAGCAATGTGATAGGACTGTCGCTAAGAGCTCTTTGTTGTGGATTGTACCTGCAGCCCTCAGACTTGCAATTGTGCTTTGTTCGTTTATTGTTGATGGCGTTATGATGGTGCAGTTCGTTTAACCTGTGATGCTCTCAATGAGTGCTTCGTCAGGACATCTGATATAATCGATACCTGTAATCTCGTCCTGTGCTATGTAGAGATGCCTGTGTTTGCTTACTCAAGCACCAGGCATTCATTTGAGGCTTTGAGTTATTGTATTTGTGTACAGGACATTTTTGTGTTGAAGCTCATGTGTTTTGATGATAATAAACAGATATGCACTAATATTATTTTGAGTTTTTATGTGTGTAGGTGCATACTTAAGGTTAAAAGCTTGAAGAAACGCATGAAAGTTTTTATCAAGCATGGATGGATGGGTCTGAACGTAACCTGAAGATCATGGAGTGAAGCTTGATCAAAGATTGAAGTGCCGAATTCAAGTGAAAGACCTCAAAAAACAACAACTCAGGAAAAACATAAGCTCTAGTTGATGCAAATTGGAGATTTATAGTCTACATACTTGTGTGAGGACAGTGAGGTACGACATCTTATCCTACAGTTGAATTATTGAGCACTTAGGGTCAAATGAAAAACGTGATTTTTGAAGAGCCGTCTCTTGGGTCTAACCGTTTTCTGTTTTGAAACCCTGATTTTTCGGATCCATTATTTTTGAAAGATATTTTCTGTTATTATCCGCATATTTTTAGCAAAGAAAAATATCTTTCTCAGAATGATGAGTAGTGAACTATTTTAGAAAAAAATCTTTTTATCCAGATAATCTAAAAATATTCCTAAAACTAAGAATACAAGTAAAAATCTGTTTTTGATTTATTTTCTCCTGTTTTTCACGATGTTCAAGATCATCCATGTTTCCCTAACTTGTGGCTTCAACAAGAATTATTTAATGAATGCTGAAAACGTTTTGAAAATTCACCAAATCACACAGAGAGAGCTTCAAGAGAGAAAAAGTTGATTGATTTTCAAACAAATGTTTTCAACTTTTGTCTTGGTGATTTGAAGAAGGTTTGAATTTTGATTTTGCAATGAAAATCACGAGGTGAATTCTAATCTTAAATGTGCTCAATGTTCTTTACTATATGGTAATGGTGTCAAGTCTTTTCATGTCCATAGATTTATTGTGTTGTATGATCGAGTTGTTCGTATTGGTCTAACTCGTGGAGCTGTGATCGATTGTTGACCGAGACCGAGAGTCTGTAAGGATCGTGAGTCAAGCTACCAGGGGTAGTTTGCAAAGGGGATGGTCTACTCTTAGGGTAGACGTAGATAATCATTTGTAGCGTCCTAGGATAGAGGAGCTACTGAAGAAGTCTCGTTGATTGGTTAACAGTGAGTAAGAGAGCATAAGGAGCATAAGGTGTACTTGTAAAGTGGTTTACATAGTGCTATTGCTGTGCATGAAGAGTGAACGTAACTCCCTGGCCAAGCTAAGGGACGAACCACTATAAATCTAGTGTTATTTATATTTTCTGCATTGTTTTGCTATTCATTGATCACTTAGATAATTGTAGGGAAAATGAAACTGAAAGTACAAGAGTCGTCTCTTCATAAGAACTGACTCTCAGTTTGTAGTACATCACTTTCATTAAGTATTTTTTGTGATTGGGATTTAACATTTTACTTGATTGAAGTATTGATATCTGAATTTTTTGCCAATTAGGCTGATACTTGGGTTGGGTTTTAGGGCTCGAGACACGGAATCTAGAATTTGTCTGAAGGCAATCCCTTCGGTTTCCTGCGCTGTTCCATGTGACTTGGGTCAATGAGACATCGGCCATCTGCAAGAGAAGAAAAAAGGAACACTGCTGTTGGCGGACGAAGAGAAGGTAGATAATGGATTACTTCATTCCTCTTTGCATAACATTCCCCGAAAATGTGATGATTGTCTTTCACTCTTTCTAAATTCCATGTTATCTCTCATGGAAGTATCTGGTTTCTGCTCTGAGAAATTGCAAACCACTTGGGCTTTTTGTCCTTGTCCTGCTTGTTGCACTTAGATTCCATCCATGTTGCAATTCAACGATCTTATTATGCTTGCTGGAATGCTCCTTTGGCATTCTTTTTCTTATCTTGGATGCAGTGCTTTTGACTTATGCAATCCATGCACATGACTTTGTTTGTGGATCCAACAAACCCAATTTCACGGTAATGTAAATCATACTTCACTTCTTTGTGCAAGCTCGTTTTGATGTGTACGGTCCGATAGTATAGGTGCTCGTCCTTTGGTTATTTCAAGTTTAACTTGAGTACTCATCACATGGATAGACTGCCTATGTGCGATTTTACATGTTGCTGATGTGCTGCTGGACTACATCATTATTTAATCTTGCTGTTTAGATATATTACTTCTTGATCGTGGTTGTTGATGCGTATGATATGCCCCTTACGTTATTTTCTTATTTATCAACGATAGTGAAGTTTCAATCCCTTTTATTTCTCAAGGTCCAACCTCATCGTGTCCCTTTCTAGGGCTCATTTGACATGGCGTCAGAATCATCACATAGACGTAGCTTTATTTCATTTTGGTGAGAACCTAGATTACACCACTGCTAGCCGAAAGTTTTCATCTCTTGTCAAGGACTTTGGGTAACAATCCTCGAAGATCATACTCGAAAACTTTTAGTGCTTGATCCACTTATCACAGCCGTCTCCGAAAACGACATAATAGTTCCTTGTGGAATCCTAGGCAAAGGAGAAAGAACAAAATGGCATGGGGCGCATCAGGTTTTCATTTTCATGCCGTTTGTTTGCTTTGTTGGTTGGTAGATTGCTTGGCACATGCTCTGTGGGGCTTTCTCTTCTCTGTATTTTTTGATGTTTAAAGCCATGTTAGTACGTGAAATTGAGCTGTGTACCCATGTTCTTGCCTGTCATTTTTTTATCATCTAGGAGTATCTTGATTCTACCTAATCTTGAAGTATCATTAAGTTCAAATACTATTCTGTTCATTTTTAAGTGTCCTGATCATTGAATCATTCTTTTTTCCAGGATATGTATAGTGTATCGCAGAATGAGGCATTTGTTAAGAAGCGAAATTATCGGTTAGTGAGATCTTGGTCCTTTCACTTGTTACATTCTCCAATTGCCTGAAAGTTCAAATCTAGAGTTGAATTCATACATTTTTTAGCCGTGAACCTGCACTTTTATGGCCCCTACCCCTCTACCGCTTCTGGCGCGGCTGCTGCTGCTGCCAGAGAAGGGAAGCTGGACTCAGTAGATAGGATCCCGACTCCCTTTTATCTGTTTATATGTATATATCTGTGTCGGTTAGAAGTTATAATCGTTTCAGAAAAAGCCTAAAATGAAACAATTGAAAACATCGTCAGAATATTATTTTATTTCCTTAACACTAACAAACGTCCTATTGTTTAGAAAGTCGATAAGTGAATGATCCTTGTCATAGCGAATGCTAAACATATGAGTGTCAGACATCAAATGTGGCAGACATCATCTATTCGAGTGTCAGGGGTTGATGAGATGCCAAGCCAGGCACACACATAAACACAGGGGAGAAAAAACACTACGGCCACAATCTGAACTCCCTTTTCCAATACCAGTGAAAAAAACAAAAAAACATTAGGAAAATTCACTTGCTCCAGAATCATGAAACACCATGGATTATAAACTATACAAAAGTGATAGACTTCTCGATCTGAAATTTGAATTCAATCTCTCCTCCAAGCATACAACACCAAGGAGAATCCTACTCCGCCGCTCCCACCGGAACACGAGCTCTTACCACAGTCACTATTCTCCTCGGCCCATTGTAAGACGCTTGAACATGACGGCGACGGCGATAACATCACGGGTGTCGTCGAGACCGATAAACTCTTCCGAAGGAACTTCTTCTCCTGCCCGACCATCTGGGGAAAGATCCCTCCGTCCCCGACCTGAAAACCAAACACACCGTAGCTGTTGCACCTTGCATTCTCACTACTGAACCAGTTGAAAACATCCCAGAAGAAATCAACCCACATTCCAGCAATTAGTATCCTCTCGTTTCCTCTGAACTTCCATGCTAATCTCTTGACAACGAGGCTTGCTTCGCCGTCAACTTTCAATCTGAGCACTCCCCCGGTGCACTCTAGCTCAATGTCATGTGTGATCCCATTGAACTTTGCTGTGGTCTTGAAAGTTCTTCGCGCAAACAAGTGCTCCCTCTTTGACAGCTGAGCCGGCTCAGCAACCCGGCAGCTCATGTTCTTGCCTGTTCCCTTGGTCACAAACCCTCTTCTGTCACCAAGAAAGAACTCGAGTTTTCCATTGCAAGTGATTGCAATGTAGTATAACGACTCTGGCTCCGCGGAGTCACGGTTGAACTCCGCCCGAGTGAAGTCCCAATAAATCTTAATCCTTCCATGATCTTGGTCTCTGTGTGTGATAGTCTTGGACGCGGGCCTGTTTCCGAATAGGGAGAACCTCGACGGATAGAGTGAGATCGTAATGCAGAACAAATCCGCAGCCTGGATAGTTAGGGAGTGGGTGAAGAGTGTCTTGGACCAAGTGAGCATTATCAGGACCGGCGTGTCGAAGAACTGTGCTTGGTATGTGCATGTGGTTAACTTCTGCGGCGTTTGAGGCAAGGCCGCGTTTGGGTTGCTAAAACAAATTGGTAGAAACATGGATGATGATGCCGTTATGGCATCAAGAAAGAGTGACTCTAGCACACACAATGAGTGGATTTTGGCTATGAGAATGAACTCTGATGCTTGGATGGTTTTTCAAGGGAGAGTCTAAGAAGAGAGATTTTTGGAGTTTTGGATGGTATAATGGTTGGTGTGGTGTCTTTCTTGGGTACTTTGAGGAGTTTTTTTCTATGATTTGGAATCTGTCATGTGTCTGTCATCATCATGGGCATAAGTTGCCAAAGAGCTTATAATTGAGTTGTTGTGGATGTGGGTTCAAATCATGCTTAATTTTCCATCTTTGGTTACTACTCTAAAGTTTCAAATAGTCCAGTCATGTGAGCTGTGAGGCACAGTGGGACTTGCGCTACACAACAGACGAGCTTTTTCGCTTTAGGCGGTACTTATCTGGCTCCATTTGTAAAGGGATAGTCCCTTTTTATCGCCGCGACGTCTTATTTTTCTAAGATGATCTTTTTGTATCCAGGGTTATATGTGAAAGTTTGCCATCTAAACGGCAGTTCTTTGATAGTTGGTAAGTCGAGTTGAGTTGTTGTGTCGAAGTTCATTTGGGTTGAGGTTTGGGTTGAAGGTGAAATGGCTAAGAAGAAGGTCGATATCGATACTAGTTGCATTCTCTGTTCATTTTCCTGATGCGCGAGGAAGAGGATGGGTTAGTTTTCTACGTTTATACAGTGAGGAGGACGGAGGTTTTGTTGGAGGTTTGTTAGCCAACTGATTTTGAAGGTTGCCAGAGGTTTTTGTTGTAAGCTTTCAATGCGATGAGGTTGAACTGTTCTTCCCTTGTTGGGTAGATAATAGTTGGATGGTTTATGAAAAGATACCAGTGTGACTGCTAATTGAAGTCCATTCGTCACTCTGTCCTTGAGAACTTTAGGACCTAAGTTAAGGGTTTCCGTTACAGAAAGAGGTCGATATATCGTTAAGTTATCAATTGATGGGTGATTCAAATGCAAATTTTGATCCAATGAGATTACCATAGTACATCTGACAAGTGAAGGACCTCCTGTGGAGAAAATGCAGCCTTTTGCTTCATAGAGAATAATTGTATTGCATTAGTTATGTTTGCAAATTATTTTTGGCAAATCCAACTAATCGAATAGTTTCTGTTTGTGGAATCTCACTCACCTACTGGGCTTGCCTTTGCGGTTTTAACTTTTCCTCTGATAATTTCTTTGTACTAGTAAAAACTTTTTGCGCTTTATAAATGCTCGTATGTTTCTTATTAAACAATCAGACCCAGAAGAAAAAGAGGGTTGCTGACAAATGATGCAGCATTAGATCCCCTCTAGCTTACAACTGTTAGCAAAGGTACAATTGTTAGGAGAATCGCGAAAGAGATGTTTCTAGCAGATATAAACCTCATAAGCTAATCATCACCCGAAAAATTCCCAGAACAAGCACAACAGGCCAATATGCTGCTGGTTTTCTTCTTCTTATTCATCTTCCCATTCCCATGAATCTGATGCTCAGCATTCCTCTGCCTATGATCACCCTCTCCATCCATCTTCACCTCCTTCGGTAGCAATTCACGCTCAATCCTCGTCAACTCGTGATCATACGCTTTTTTAACAAAGCTATCTTCATCAACCATCACACTCATAGGCGTGTCTCCTATCCCTCTTGCAACGGCCATCATCAACTCCATCATCATCCCCCTGAACTCTATTCTATCAATCCTGCCGCTCTTGTCCGCATCAAACCTGTCGAACATATCTTCCATCCCTTTCTCGTCCTCGTCATTTGATTGTTGATCGTGATCAAGAGCCAACCGCCAATCGAAATGTCCGTTCAGATCGCTCCGTGATAGGATTCCATCACGGTCGGTGTCGAGGATATCGAACCGATCATCGGAGACTTTGTTGAAGACGATCGTGTCGCTTATGAATCTTGTGATCATGTTACCGTCGATCATTACAATCATGGTTTTCTTTATTTGGGGGGTGTTGACAATGGTGAGGAAGACAAACGAGGAAAACGGGTCTTGGGATTTTTGGTCTTTTCTGCTGTTTTGTTTGGTGGGTTAGCTCAGAATATAGGTGGGGTGATACCAGTTGGTTCATTCCTGTCCATGTCTACTCCACTTCCGGGAATAGTTACTGTTATTTTGTTTCATAATTCTCATAATATTTATTATTTTACATCGTTTTATAAATTTTATAATAATTATTTTATTTTTTTATTTGAAAATAATTTTATATTAAATAACCATCATATTTCATTATTTTTCATTATCTTTTTTCTCGTTCTTTTTCATCCTTTCACATCAAACCCTCCATCATCATAAAAAATCATAATATAGTAATAAAAATATATCAAATTCAACACATATATCAAAAATCGCTCCAATCAAACAGTTGGAAGAATTGTGGGACGTTACTATATTTTATGGCATCCAGCATATACCAAGAGAAAATTCCTTTATTCTTGTTTTACGGTCATTCAAAGTAACCCCCGGTCATCGTCTTTCGTTTTTAAGGATGCAGGTGATCTACACGCATGTTTTACATGGAGAATGCAAAATTTAACTGATTATTGTGTGCTCAAAGCCGTTGGTTTTGAGTTCAACGCTCAAATCTAGTCTTGAATTATATGTATGAAATGCAAAATTCCAAGCAGATGGATAGTAGGGTTTTCCTTTTGATGAACCAAATGCGTGTAGTCGCAACCCTAATATCTGAGTTGTCCGTTCTAGTTTAAGGGGAGTACAAGATTTTAAGCTAAGTGGTTAACAATTGGATTTTTATGTGATAAGAGGTCATGTTCTCAGGATTAGAATGAGGACTGGGGCAAATTCTTAGGTATGATTCAAGGAAGCAAAGACATCTTGAATTTTGATCTTCTCAAGCTCGGCCCAATAGATGATGTGGCTGCTTTTGATGGACTGGGCCGAGTAGACTGGGCTGGCCTTGAAAGTAATTTAGAATCTGGGATTAAACTTGTCAATTGAGTACTCCCCCGCGCATAATTATGATAATATATATATTTCGTATTATTTTATATGTATGAATATAATTCTTATTTTTTATATCAAATCACGTTTGATCGTTTGATCGTTTCGTAACATATATTAGGTTGAAGTACATAACTTATATAATCATTGATGTTGCAATATAAATTTACAAAAAATTATATTTGATCGTTGTTATATACGTTATACATTTTACATCGATATATGTGGTAAATCAAAATGTTATAATAATTTCGGGACGAAGGGAGTATCAAATTCCATAGTTAGAGAAAACGATTTTTTAAAGGAAAAAGGAAAGTTGGAGCCAAGTTGGTTGTCAATGTTTGTTTTGATTAATTTGATTTTTTTTAAATCAAATTGTTTTTATCTTCTTAAGTTTTTTTTAAAAATATTTTCTTTGTATCGTTTTGTCATTTATGGATGTTCTAAATTTTTTATAATATTTTTATTTTTCGAATGTTATATGTGGTTAGAAATTAAAAAGATGAATAGATAAATGAATATATGATTAAGAATTAAAATTGAAAGATGAAGAAGATAGATTTAAATTTATGTATCAAAAATAAATATTACAAAATATGTGAAACGAAGAAATTAACAATAATTAGATTTCAAATGTGTGAAAAATACAACTAATAAAGACAGTAATAATTATAGACATCACAACCACATTTCTTTTTTGAGAAAAGTTAAAGAACATTTTTTTTGATATGTTTTTAATGGATATTCTTTTTATGATTGATAGAAAAACGAAAATATATTAGCAAATCATACGTATCCCAAAATTAATTGTCGTAGTAAAACTGATAAAAGAAAGAGGGTTCAAGAAGAGAGTATAAAACAAATGATAAAGTCAAACTCAGAAAAGGACACGTGCGCGTACGGTCGTTGTGGTCCGTACATCAACGTGTGTGCTCCTCGTTTATTTCTCAGAGTGCGCATATTGGTCCTCTACATGATGATAACCTTAGATAGTGATCCGACCGACCAAACGAGATAAGGACGAAAATTATTATACATATTCCTTTTTGAATTTTTAAGGAACAGTTTGGTATTTAAAATCATAAAAAGTAAAATAGATAATAGAAACATAAAATTAATGATGAAAATCAAAATTATTTTATCGAAAAAATCATTATTTGTGAAAGGAATTTTGAACCTTATATTTAGACAAAATAAAAAACAAAAACTAAAAATCAATTTTTTTGATTTTTTATTTTCTATTTTGGTTTCATTCATTTAAAAACTAAAAATCGAAAACAAATAAATTTGTTTCATAAATTTTCACTGTGATAACGAAGGGGAGATTTTTTTCTTTGACCAAAAAATAAAATAAAAATAAAGTAAAGATTTTTTTTGGGAAATACTGCTTATATTAATTTTTCTTTTGCATCTACACACAAGGAACTCCAGTGTTTTTCTAGTTTATCTTTATACTGTAATTTATAAAGAGTTTATTGAATTTGTGACATATCACATACAATGTTGTGTGACAAGTAGTATCCCTTGTGTAAATTTTAAGTTAACTAGAATATTATCCTGTGTGTTGTATGGATTGAAACATTATAATTAAAAAATAATGTTAAATGACTTATATCATAAATACATCGATAGAATATTTTTTCGTAAATTTATATTTTAAAAGCATTTTGTTTTTTAGTTTATGTTTTTGTTTCTCTTATTGATGTAAATAACTTTGTGTATTATTTTTTTTAAAAAGACTTTTATCTATTTTTTTTATTTTATTTTGAATAGATAATTTTTGAATATTTTGATTTTTTTTAATTTTTATCTTTTAATTTAGTAAATGACCTTTCGAAATATTACTCTTTATGTTTGTGTTTTTAAATAATTAATCTACGTGATATCAATATATTTTTGGTTTTATTTAAGTAAGTTGAAATTACCACATTATCCATTTAAATTTTTGTAACAAAAATATTTTTGTTGTGTGCAATTGTATAGAGATAGATTAGATGTTTTTCTATCTTAGATTGATGTTGATGGTTCTCGTATAAGCCTTTTAATATTTTTGTTTGAATTTTTTTAGTTAAGATAGAATCATGACGATTGGATATATATTAGATTATAAATATTAGATAGTCTTGTTTAAAAAAAGTTATATTGTTTTTTATTTTTTTATTAGATTATTTTTGTTTTTTTAATTAATATGGGTGATCCGAGGAAAAATCGGGATGTTGTTTCAATTTTAATTCATTAAGATATATATTAGATTAGATTTTTATTTAATTGATATAATTTTATTTAATTGACTTTTTTTAAAAATGACAATAATGTTTTTGCCATCGAAATGATTTATCGTGCTTAAAAATAAATGGGTAATACGATATATATTAGATTAGATTGATTATTAGATTTTTTTTCTTTTTCCTTTTATTTTTTCATTCAAAGTTAAAAAAATCATCAACTAAAAATCTTTATCGTTGAATTCTCATTGTCAATTGTCGCACCTAACTTTGTGTGGCATGTCATACAAACCTTTCTTCCCATTTGTAAATGTATGCTAGTAATTTTTTATTTTAAAGTATAGTTTTAGTGTAAAGAGAATTATAAATATATCCATTTTTGGAATTTATTTATCAATAGATCATATAAAAGATTTTTTTTATCAATCAATCATCATGTTTAAATTTGACATCTTTTGATTTAGAAAACAGAATATTTTATCAATCAATTACACTACAATAATTATCATAGTCGAAGTCGATAATATCGTCGGAGTCAGCAGTACGTTTGCCGTCTAAGTCGATAGTACGTGTCGAGGTAGATATTCCGTCGCCGGAACGAACCGTATGTCCCTTTCCATCGACAATACGTCCCCTTAAGGTCATTTTGTTCCATTGTCATGTTTCATATTGTCTTGCTTAATCATCACCATCCATCGCCGCCTACCAATGCCCTCAACGTAACAGTATCACTGCATATTATATACATCACAAATCGTACGCTCAGTCATGTCATCATCAACATCATCACTGTCGCACTCGAAATCGCATATACTGTTAACAATAGTGGGAATCGAAATCACGCATATTGTTAACAGTGGTGCACTCAATCGACAAAGCTAAATCTCACATACTGTTCACAATGGTGCAGTCGAAATCGTTCGTGCATTCGAGTCACAATCGCAAGCCGTCGACAAAATAGTGAGACTCGAAGGCCAATCTCGGAATCGAAGAAGATGGAGTCGTTGATCGGAATGTGAGGAGACAACGACGGCATCACTTTCATTGGGTGTAACGCTCCAATTTTTCATAACATATTAACACATTATAATACAAATGACGTCATTGTCGCTGAGTCCCAACATCCCACCTAAGCAAAAATTACTTAACCGGTTTAGACATAGAAATAAATAAAATCCACTTAGACATAAACTAACAATATTATCAAATACAGCGAAAATTTTTTATTTATTACATATTTTATTTTGTTAATAAATTATAAGACAGAGAAAACATAAAGAAGAGAAAAACACAGAAAAATAATAACCGTGAGCCATATGAGTTCAATAACATGTCGATCTTCTTATCAGGGATTACAAGAGAGAAGAAGATAAGAAAAGAAAAGAAAAATGATCATTTAGGTCCTTTGTTTCAGTATTCTGGAACTTATCATATCAAATCGACGTTTACTATTAAAAAATACAGTGGAGACAGACAGTAGATATCCTCAATGTTATAATTATGTCATTGACGAGACTTATTCAATTTCAACTTATCAAGCTTTATTTAACTTTAGTAAAAAGAACATCCGCGAAAGAGGATCAATCAAACCGGAGTCTTGGGTTTCCTGCAGTGAGATACCATCATATCAAAATGACCTCATAAGGTCGATGAAAGAATGTCACTACCAAGTCATTGTATAACACATACGACAGGCACAACGCTTTTTGTGTTTTATATCACGGAGTTATCTCATCAATTATGGATTTACACTCCTTTCACTCACTTATCCTCTTTTGCTTAACTCTAATCTTGTATGATAAGGAGTATTTTATTTTTTGTTTGTAAGCAATTTTCAAGGAGAAGAGAGCTTATATTTATAGAAAACTAAATCAATTAAAATAATTTAAGTGGATAATAAGTGATTATTTAATGGATACTTAATGGATAATTAGTGGATAATTAATTTAATTTAGATGGAATAGAAATTGACATAAAAAAAGTTAAAATTAGGTTTAGGTTATTTTCGTATAAATACGGTATTTTCATATTAATATCGTATTTTTCCGTATTTACATATTAGGATTATATTTCATCCATATTTTATATTTTTTTCCTATTATATAGTCAAACAAATCTTTTAACCCCGTAAAATAAATTATAACGTACGATAATTTACTATTCATGTTAATTATCATGAAACTGAATTTTACGAACTTTTTCGGATTCTTACATCGGTGACGGTGGTGGTTTTGGTTGGGTTTGATTTTGTTGGATTGGTAATGAGATTTAGGTAGATATTTGAATAGATTGAAAGTAGATGTAATAATTGGTAATTAATAAAATATATGTGATCGAATGATAAAAAAGTTCCAAAAAAACGATTAATTAATAATAAACATTTTAGTCTATCTATTCTTGGTGTTCCATTTTTTTTTTATGAAAATTTTTTTACTACATCATGCATAGAGTTAAGGTCATTTAAGTTTCACCAAAAATGGAAACAAGGTCGTTTAAGTAGATTTTTTGGAGAAGTGTTCTCGAAACGAGGTTTGATGCACACAATTGATAGTTGATTGTTTCTTTGATAGCAAGAATTAAAAATCAGGTTAAAGAAATTGCAGTGACTACAGTTTATAGGTTACAGTTCCTCTTAATTTAATTCAGAGAGATCTTGTACACATCCTTGACCCGGTTTCCTTACAACTGTACATTTCTTATATTCACATTTAAAAAAATAATTATTTTTTTAAATTTTGAAATCCTTTTTTTCAATAGTCTAATTGTCATTGAGAGGGACTATAAACAATAAATTGCAGTTATTACCGCCTCTATAATCCCAATTAAAATAAGAGTAATACACAACCTCATAAATTTTTACAAAAAGTGTAGTTAAATTAGCCGGTCTACGAAGTTTGTATTAATTTGGTCTATGAGATCGACTAGATATTAGTTGTGCCAAAAATGCCCAAAGCTTGAATCTTCGAGTCTAAAGTCTGAACGCTCTATCTTTTCCAAAACGATGGTTGACGCAGGCAAGGAATCATCCCATGCTGAATTAATTTGGTGTACATAAAAGCCATTATATAAATCAAAGATAGTCAATGTTTGTTCTAAAACGATTTGTTTGAAAATAATGATACGTAGACTTCATTCTGTGAAAATCAATGATTAAAAATTGATGTGTTTCTCCGTCGAATTAGACAATCCTAACTTGTTTTATATGTATATCAGACTTTGCTTTGGATAATATCGTTTTCTCCGAAGTTTCGAGAATTTAATTTTGAGGTCAGACAAGTAGGGTTGTATAGTGGGTGCTGCTACTCTCTACTCGTGATGAATTGCATGATGGTATTATAGACTAAACATTTGGCCACCATGTGTAGACACAGAGTAGTCACGACTTCCATGTCTTTTACTTGTCCTACTGATTCAACCTTTAGCAGACATGTTTTTCTTGCAAATTAATGAATCTTCCCGCGTTGTCATCATCCGATCAAAGTTGTATTTAATTCATTATTATTAGTATATGATTGATCATATATGTCATTTATAATTAGACTTATCATTGAAGTTTCTCACATTAATGTGATGTTTGCCTTTGTTTACTGAACGGGCAGAAATGCCATTTGTTTGGTTTATTGGTTAGGAGTTTTATTTGTCAAGCGAGGAATTAATGTTTGTTGATAATGTTTGTTTCATTTCCTTATAGAGGAAAAGGGGTTGTATCAAAATCAATCAATCTGACTTTAGCTCTATTCAGGAAATACATTTTAATAAATTGTTTTTAAATTTTAAATTTTAAAAATGATAATTGCAGTCATGCTAACTGATTTGATTTTGATGCAGCTCTCAGGCCCCTCATCCTCTTTGCTTATTTGTTCCCTCTTGTAAATCAAATAAGTACATTAATTTGTTCTTTTTGAAACCGAGGGGTATTTGTCCTGAGTCGAGTTATTTGTTCAGTTTTGAAATGATATTATTCCTTTTGTTTCATGTTAATTGTAATATTTTAATTCAATATAGAAATTTATATGAGTATTGAATTTGTGTGGATTTTAAGAAAGAAAGATTTTTTTATATTAATGGGATTTACTGTATCAGACGAGAGAGAAATTGGTGACTATATCGTAACAAATAAGATGATTTAATATTTTTTTATGTTAAAAATTATAAAAAAAAATATTTTATTTATTTTAAGAGAAAAATGCCCAAACGGTGGCCACTGTTCCCATCATTGGATGGTGGCCACCAAGATTCCTATTTTTTTATATTTTAAGCTTTCAAATTTTTATTGTTAAGATCATCTTAATATATTTAAAGATATTATTAGCTAATTTATATATATTTATTTAAGTTATTTTATAAAAATAAACAAATTTGAAAATGAACGATTTAGAATTACTATTCAAAACTTCACATCGATTATCAACACGTGTTTGGTCGATCCTTTCCAAATTTTACGTAATTGACTATCAACAATCAAACTTATTCAACGATTGAATTATCGTTTAATGATCGGTAGTGTAAGTTTTTTAAGTCACTTTTTTTAGTAGAAAAGATGATAACCTTTCCTTCCTATTATTTTTATTTTAAAACGATAAAAAAAAATATTACGACTAATATAAAACGTAGAGAATATATTGTATTTCTTTGTCCTTTTTAAAATCAATGAGTTCATGTGTCAGTGGTCAAAATCGGTTGTAGTGAAATTTACCTTTCTTTATGGCGTTCATATTAAATATTCTGATTTTTTTTTTCAGTTTTTTACTATTCAATACAAAATCCCATTATAACTCATTATATTCTATTTTATTTATAAAAAAATATAATATATTATAATAATATTCTATACTTAAAGATGTATTATTCATTATTCCTCATTTTATAATTTTTATATATATTTCAATATATTTTTTTAATGTTATATCACTATTTTTTTATTCATATATCCTATTTTTTTATTTTACAGATTATTTATAATAAAGGATATGATGTGAATGCTTTTATGACTTTTTTTTTGATAAATTTCTTTATGGCTCTTTTGTTGTAGAAGATTTTTTTTTCATTGTTGGAAAAAAAGAAAAGAAAATAAATAGTGGGAGAGAGAAGGTGATTAGAAAAATGGCAATCAGCAAGAGAAAGGGAATTTGCACGTAACCACTTTCCGTGGTACTCTTTGCACGATGAAATAAAGATAAAGATATCGCAACATTTTCGTTACCTTCGTCTTCCATATGCTATCGTTTTCTTTTGTTTTTTCTTGTTTAATTTAATGTTATGAATAATGAAGCTATGATAGTGCGATGTCCCAACTAAAAATCTCCCCCACACAAGTTTCATTTTCATTGTTTTTTCTTTAAAATGAAAATGAAAGAACTTTGGAAAAAGAAATAAGAAAAGAAAGCTAGGAATAGAAGCAAAATGCTATCTTCCTATCTTGTGGTATGTGGAAAGTATTGGTATGTGGAAAGTATTGGTATGTGGAAAGTATTAACCACATGATCAATTAAGAGTGGTCCAATTACATCAATTTGGGAGTCTACATTTTGTGACACCACTTAAATCTTTGATT
Source organism: Drosera spatulata (assembly GCA_035668315.1). NCBI lineage: Eukaryota > Viridiplantae > Streptophyta > Magnoliopsida > Caryophyllales > Droseraceae > Drosera > Drosera spatulata. Next base: position 52,232 of record JAOVYX010018043.1, on the reverse strand, counting down.
ACATTTTTTAAAACCAAACTAATTACTTTTTGAGATATACTCATATTTATTAAATCTTTCAATTTTTTTTTATGAATATATGTATGACTTAGGGACAACTGCTGTCCCCTCATATTTGTTTTTTTTTTTTGGAAAAAAAACTTCAAAAATCAATAAAAATCAAGATTTTTTTTAAATAAGATGTGAGGGAAATAACAGCTATTACGGCTCATGAGGCCATTATTCATAGCTAAAAGCATTTTCCCTATATTTTGTGTTTGAATGACTTGGCTGCTCATAATTTGATTAGGTACAAAAATATCTGCCCAAGTGTGGTCGAACTTCATCTTATTCCAAATAAGATGTAGGCTTTTGTTGGAATTCTAGCATGATTCAATGCCCTTTGTTTTAACCGTTTTTCCTGTTATGCTTTTATAAAATGAAAAGCAACTAAGTGAAATCATCTCTACATCATCCGATGTAAAAAATCTGATTTAAAATAGGTTTTGAATATTATAATATGTAATCTTGTCTCGCAGACCACAGATCGAACAAAACTGTAGTGGAACAACAAAAGGAGGGTTGCAAATTTGCTCCGTATGTTCGGACTCGATTCATGTTCGGTTCATAAAAAACTCGTTTAAATTTATTTAGTTATTAAATACATTGAATATGAATAAAATATTAAGTTCGTTTAATAAATGAACGAACATGAGTAAAGTCTTGCTTAGCTCGGTTCGTGCTCAAGCTCAGCTCGATTAGCTCGATAAGAGCTTAAGTAGGGTTCGATTCGATAAGGACTCGTTAAGAGCTTGAAATATATAAGAGCTTGAAATATATATAAAATAAATTTTTATTTGTATTGGTGTATTAAAAAATGTTAAACTTATTTTTAAAAACATTATTATATATTAAAATAATCTAAAATATTTCAAACGAGATGAGTTCAAACAAACCGAACCCTAAACGAACCTAATAAGTCACTTAACGAATGAACTTTTTAACGAATTGAACGAGACGATCTTTTAACTAAACAAATCCAGCTAAGCTTGAGTAAGGTAACAAATAAACGAGCCGAACCCGAACACTGTAAGGATTCAGGGGAAGAGCCCAAAAGAAGAGTCCACTATCCCAAATTGGGTCTGAATAATTTACACATGTGAACTGGGCCTATCTTATAACCCAAAAATCATGGCTAATAAGTTTTGAGCTTTTTCACATATATAAACTGCTCTCTTTTCTACCCAAATGTCAATATGGATAACCAACTCATCACATAACCTCAACAATCTCCCCTTTTATGTGATTACCATCCACATGACTCACTCCCCCTTAAGTCTAAATCCATGAGTCTTTCTCCACCCACATCTTGGACTACGCCATCTGCGCACCTGATCAATTCACTTTGCGGGGGATGTGACGCAACCAGGAGATCCTTAACTTGTGCATCTTTTGGACCCATTATCTTTAGGTCACCATGCCCTGCGCTCCAGGCTTGTCTGTCTTTTATTGTGGAAACCATGCGACGTAACAATACTCGAAACCACATGTCAATCGACACTTCAGACATGATTAACGTCATTAACTGTCATCACACCCTTTATGATATGACAGTCAAGATCTCCATATCAAATAAACCGAGACAATGATACTGTGATATGACAGGTTCTCAGTTCAAGTCTCACGTACCGTTGCACTCATCGGTTCACTCAAAATTCTGTTATACTTACTATCATATCAATCACATAGAGACGACAGACAATAGATACCCCTCAATATTATAATTGTGTCCTTGACGAGACTTATTCAACTTCATAAATAAGCTCCCTCCAGCTTTAACAAAATACGACATCTGCGAAAGGGGATCAGCCAAACCGGAGTCCAAGGTCTCTTCCAGTGAGATACCCTCATATCAAAACGACCTCATAGGGTCGATGAAAGAATATCACCACCAGGTCACTGTATAACACAAATGACAGACAATGCTCTTTGTGTTTTATATCACGGAATTATCTCACCAATTATGGATTTACACTCCTTTCATACATTCAACCCTCATTATACCATTAAATAAGGCATAACACACCATACATCATCTCATCATGTCATATAGCAAGTGATAGGCAATAATTACATCGGATATATTTTATGTTAATTTCTCAGAAACCATCTTAAAACTATATATGTCTAGGTATACTAGCGTGTGAGCTTCGTGAAAGTGCCTATGGAGGGTCCTAAGATAAGAAGTGATCCTCAAATTATAAAAAAGAGGACAATTATGAAAGGGTTACATGATAGAGACAACAGTTCTTGGTTGAGGAAGACTGTTGAGCGTGAAGAGTTTCATAAACGACGTGCGTATAAGAGCGAAAGACAACGTTGCATGAGGAACCCGAGGCATGATTCAAGGAGTGGCTCTAATGCTTGTGTTGCAGATGAGTCATATGGTGGGGAGCAACAGATTGGGAGGTCAAGGAACTCTATGCGTATGTGTGTGTGGAAGGAGTTCTCAGTGTAATGATCGAGAAATTAAGTATGTTAATTATTTTAAATATTACGCAATGAGACGAACATAGGATGAAAACGTGCAAACTTAAAATACAATCACGTGTTAGGATAAAATTTTAGTTTTTCAGAATCACATTCTAACTAAAAATACGAGTTCATAATAAAATTCTGAGAATTTTGGTATGTTTATCACGATGATCAGCGAACATATTTTTATCAATCATAATTATAAAGGATAACGAGATCCTGAAATTATCATAATCCACCCAATTACGAAACGCCACGTGGCACTTCCCCCCTCCTTATCTTCTCCTTCCTCTATTTTTCCCCAAAACCTCCTGATTCCCTCTTCCCTTTCCCCTCCAGTTACCACAGCCCTCTCCCCCACCCAAACCTCCTAGCCGCAGTCGAAGCCGATCGCCACAGTTGTCATCGGATCCGTCCCGATTCCCACCGTCAGTCGTCGTCCCACCATATCTTTCCCTTTCCGAGGTGACCCGACCCCCCCTCCCCCTCTCCCGACTCTCTGTTGTGAATGATCCGGGAGTTACGGTGAGTTAGGAGATAAGAATGACGACAGACGCGATGATTGTGCTGTTATGAATGATTATGGCTTGAGGAATCGTCTAGAGAACGATTATGTTAAGCATGCAATTAGAATCTAAACATGGTCATAATGTAATGAAATTATCGATCATCGATAAAATGTAAGCGCATCAATCAACAGAATAATTAATTTAAGATGTTAACTATAAAGAAAAATAACGAATAAGACAATTAATAGAATTCATACATTCTAAAATATTAACGCTCGCGACACGAATAAATAGCGTAGATTAACGTTTAAGAATCTTTCGAAATATGATTAAAATCTGAATAGGGAAATGAAGCCGTTCGGGATTGCTGCTATTGGTGAGGGAGGAAAGATTAGCTTTCCTCTTCACACGCATGTGGTACGATAGTCGAGGTACTGGAGTCTTTCTTACAGGGACCCGAGATTGCGGAAGGCACTAGGGTTATCCTTGACAACTCGGATGCTGGACAGTCACTTGTAGGGATGTCATTAGGGGTTGCTGGACAAATGTTTACAGGGACCTAGTGTTGCGACAAGGTTTAGCCACCCTGACAACCTGGATGCTGGACAGTTTCTTACTGGGGGCCAATCTACGATAGGTAGGATGTGGTCGCACATTGAAAGTGGAAGGAATCTCCACTTGTTCGCGTACGGAGCTAATTGTCTAACGATTCACGTGGAATGATGTTGAATTTATAATAATAATAATGAGGTTTTTATATACTATCAAAGTGACAGTTATGAATGTGTTTTGGTCCTAGCACGTGATGTTCCATCTTTGAAAGTATCCGGGATCTACTGAGCATCACCTTTACTCACGGGTTTTTTATTTTATTTATTTTTTTCTTTTAATAGGTTCAGATGATGACGGCGAGGCCTCTAAGTAGCTGTATGCTGATGGCGGTATTTTCGTGCAAAATAACGATGTTGAATTGTAATATTTGGATTGTCTGATCAAACTATGAATGCTTGTAATAATGAACATCTCGTACTGTTTTCTTCCACTGAAGTGTAACGTATTCAACATTGTGTAATAATAAATACTTGGGTTTGTAATATTTGATGACTAGTCCCGTTTCTAGTATTAAGGTTTGTATTATGGATTAGTTTGGCATGGTTTTCTTGTACGTTCTTATTGTAAACCCTATATTAGAAATTGTCTTGTTATGGATTTCGTCTGTAACGACAGTGTTATCACGCGTCACTAAACTGGAGAAATTATCGTGACGTTATAGTCAGCTTTAGCAGTTTTTGTCACTTGTGTTGCTACGTGATGTTAGCATGGGATCATCGACGAGTGTGATGAGTTGATGTGCTGAGAATCAATTCCAAGTGGGAGAATTGTTGGGTGTGACTTGATTCTGGATTGTCGAAGGAGAAGCACGTTGAAGACAGGAACGGGCCGTGCGTGATGAAGGTTGTGGCCTCTCGACAGACAGGCTGGAGAGGCCGTGTGAGCTTTGTGTAATCTCTCGAAGCACGGGTTAGATAAGATCGTGTCTGGTGTGACATGGCCGTGCGTGCTTGTTGCATGTCATGTAGAGATTGTGCATGTTTGTATCTCCGGAAGTTTAGATTTAATTTGTTTAAATCTTTATTATTTGGACAAATTAGAATTTAATAAATTAGGGTTATTATGCATGTTCATAAATAATTCTTGTAAAAATAATCTCTGTAATCTTAGTTTTCTCCATAGTGGATTCTCGTCAACGGCCATGAGTTTTTCTTGTCCTTCAGGGTTTTTTCATATAAATTGATATCTCTTTTTTTATTATTTAATTATGTGTCTGTTCGTTCAAACTCGACTAAACTATCACCCCTAAATAAAAATATTATTTGGTTGTTATATTTGAATTGAGTTCTAAAACAATCACATATTAGATATATTTATTAAAAAAATACAGCAACATTAATCCATCATTTTTCGTGGGTCTAAATTTTTCAAAAATACAAATATAAAAAAAGTGAGAAAAATGGTTGTATATTTTGGGTAGGCTTCAAGTGTAGTTAGATGGAAGTTAGAGAGAAACAGCACAGAAAATTCCCCTCTCTATCTCTCTCCCTCGTCCCTCTCTTGCCTTTGCTCATGTTCTTTGTGGGCTGGTGAGGTGGTTTTCTTTGCATATCTCCTTGCTCCATGAACCAAATTTGATTCACTCACATTCATACAAAAGGACAAAATCATCCGAAAAAAAATTCAGGGGTACAAAAGTAAGCAAAAAATATACAAAGGGCTAGAAAGAAATTTGGAGGATGAGTGATCTCACAGATCTAGAGGAGCCAGATTCCTGTGGCTTTGTTGAGGTTGATCCAACTGGCAGATATGGCAGAGTATGCAAAAGAACTGTGCCCATTTGTGTTTTTCCTTTTTTGCCCTTTTGTGGTGATTTGATTTTGATGAAGTTATAGTTTTGATTCTTGTGTTTTGTTTCAATGTTGCAGTACAATGAGATTCTGGGGAAAGGATCTTCAAAGACAGTGTAAGATATGAATTCTGTGATGTTTTCTTGTTTACCCATTTCAGGATTCAGTAAAAGTTCACTGCTTTTTCAGTTTTCTGGAATTGGGCTGCTCTTGATTTGCCCTTTTCTAGTGTATTTCTTCTCTATTTTCCTGACCCATTTCTGAGTTCTATATTATTAGCATTTTGGATTAGCTAGATGAGTCCTATAGTCTCACATCAAGTTGTAATATGGCTCATTTTCACTTCAAATCTTCCATATAGGTGAGTTAATCCCGTCATGGACATGGTTTGGGAAGGACGAGACGTATATAAAGAGCTGTAACATTTATTTTGATAGAATCGACAATCCAGATTTAATGTAAATCTAGCTCTTGCTTAAGCTTATCTAACCTTTCACAAGATTTGTGATTGATTTGTGTTCTTTTGTGGTTAAGCTTTACTAACCTTTGGCTTAAACTTCTGATGCAGTTATAAGGCGTTTGATGAGTATAGAGGGATTGAGGTTGCTTGGAATCAAGTCAAGCTCACCGATTTTCTTCAAAGTCCCGAAGATCTCGAGAGACTCTATTGCGAGATTCACTTGCTCAAGACACTGAAGCACAAAAACATCATGAAGTTTCATACCTCTTGGGTTGATACTGCAAAGAGGAACATCAACTTTGTCACTGAGATGTTCACTTCTGGGACTCTGAGACAGTGAGTGTTGCAATGATTTGTTATGTTGTACGTTTCGCGATTTCGCAATTTGGGCAATAGAAGATTTGGCTAGTTTTAAGTGGGATTTTGGTGTTTCTTTTTCTGTGTTTGAGGACAGGTATAGGCTAAAGCACAAGAGGGTGAACATCAGAGCTGTGAAGCACTGGTGTAGGCAGATCTTGCAAGGGCTTCATTATCTTCACACACACGATCCTCCTGTGATCCACAGGGATCTCAAGTGTGATAACATCTTTATCAATGGGAATCAAGGGGAAGTGAAGATCGGCGATCTCGGCCTAGCTGATATACTTCGCAAGTCTTCTGCTGCTCGTTGTGTTGGTATGTGTGCTCAACTGTTCCTTTGCCTTTTGCTTCGAAGCTGTTTTCTGAATCTCATTTGTAGGCCATTTTGGTTAATTATTGATCTAATTGCTTATTGGATCGTATCATTCTATGAACATGATACCTTGATTTGATGTCCGTGCCACGAGGAACTTGTGTAAATGCCTGAACGTTTTTGAGTTTGATTTAACTATGCCATATCTGTGATGGCCAATTCAGACATCAATGAAAGCTTTCGGGTTTTCATTTGTTTAGGCACACCAGAATTCATGGCTCCAGAGGTATACGAAGAAGAATACAATCAATTAGTCGATATCTATGCATTTGGGATGTGCGTATTGGAAATGATCACTTTTGAATATCCGTACAGCGAATGCAATCATCCTGCTCTGATATACAAGAAAGTTATATCCGTAAGCATTCATCTGTATGCTTCTCTGTCTTGATATATATGCATAATGTGACTTGAATTCGAAAATGGATTTTATCAGGGGAAGAAGCCTGATGCTTTATACAAAGTGAAGGATCCAGAAGTGCGGGAATTCATCGAGAAATGTCTGGCAGATGCACCAACAAGGCTCTCGGCAAGAGAGCTACTGTGTGACCCTTTTCTCCAAGTCAATAAATGTGGTTCTGACTTCGCGGCGATGGAATTGAATGGAGAACTTGACTGCATAAGCCTTTTTACCAGGGAGCCATGGCTTGATTGCCAGAGCAGTGGTTTCTCTTGCACTGATGGATTTAGCAGCGAAAATGAATTTCAGTCCTTCGATGACTTGGAGCATCATCTTGAACGATCAACCAGTGCCATTGAATTATTTGAGCACCAAGATGATGATGACAGTCACCCTGATGGAGATATTACTATCAAGGGGAAGAGAAAAGACAACGGTGGCATCTACTTGAGGATCAGGATCACGGGTGATGATGGTTAGTTCTCGATTTGCTTGTTCTTTTGCCTTGTGCTGATCAATGCAACTACAACTGAGTCCATTGCTGTGCTTCTTGTCGATGGAAATAGGAACTCATGGACCTCATTTGTCTTGCAGGTCGAATCAGAAACATATACTTCCCGTTCGATGTTGAGACTGATTCCGCATTGATCGTTGCCACAGAGATGGTTGCCGAGTTAGACATCAACGATCAAGATGTCACTAAGATAGCGGAAATGATCGACAGGGAAATTGTTTCTTTGGTGCCTGATTGGAACCCTGGGTGGGGGTTGGAAGAAGAGACTCCTCACTTTACAAACATGAAGATTTGTCAGAACTGTGCTGCCGACGACACATCCGTTGGCTCCTTCCTGGAGTTCATATCAAATAACGCGGGCGCTCATAATCTCCAAATCTTAGAAAGCATTGATGGTTGTACTTGTCTTCTAGGACGGTTCGAAGAGATCACATGGCAGGTGCATGAATCCAAACATCATGTAACCGAGATTGCCACAGCTTCATTGAGTGTTGAGGACCCTCACTCGTTATCATGGCATAATCCTGAGAGCTGTGAATCCAGTTGTTTTGGCTCAGAAGTCTGTGACTTGGGCGAGGAACGCTGCAACTCAGGCGAAAGTTGCTCTTCGAAACGAAGTGGTGATAACATAAATGAAACTGAAGCTGATGAAGATGAATTTAGAGATCAAAAGCTGGAAATGAGTTCAAAATCATCGAGCTTTCACTCTTGTCAAGGCGCAGATGCATCAGATGACTCATTTACGAGCTTTATCCCAAAGAGGTGATAGTAAAGGCAGCTCGAGGGTCCAAATTCGTAAGACGATGAAAGCTTGCCCAGCTACTGCAAAGAGCTTTTACTCTACCTCGCCGCTTCCAGGTTCTCTCAGCAGGAGTACATCGCTTCCGATTGATGCTGCTTAACCATATCCCGTAAATAACGTAGCATTATTTACGTAGTATGTAATGAAGTCCAAGGCATTCTTCAATCAGTGTGCTGGCTTCATACTCTTGTAGAGTCTGTAACTGTCAGCTCATCTCTATATCAGGTGAGAAGATTCAAACCTGTCTCTTCCCAAGTTTTGCTTCAAGATCACGGTCATAAGATCGGAATTCAAAGTTTGAAGCGATACTAGGATGATTGATGTACATTATCGGCGTATCTGAAACCGGGATGATTGATGTACATGGCAGAGAATCCTGTAATCGTCCAAGATAGAGCTAACGGGTATATTATCTTGTAATAGCAAATGACGTTTGTTCCTATAACATGATCCTGTGAACTTCAGATCGTCATTGCGGCATCCAATTCCATGTTGGATATAAATTCATATCCATTCATCACCAAAGTTCGTGCCATGAGCACAAACCCAGAAGTCTGCCTCTGCCATGAGCCATGTTCCTGCATCAAAGTTTCTTCTAGCAACTTGACATTTGAAAATCAGGACTGATCATCTCATCGTAGATTCTCTGGAGAAAAAGTATGCGCGTTTGGGTATCGTATATGTACACATTCCACGACTGTTACGTGACAATAATGTGATCATGACGATCGAGAGAACTCTGCTTTCCATATTCGTCTTCGCCAGTAGAACCGATTATAAAGAACATTATCCCGTTTGTTTATACATGGATACATGCCAAATAGAAAGCAACTTCTGATACATGGACTTCTCATGTGATGCCATCATCCCATGTTGAAACATTGAATTCAAGCCATGCAATTTCTCAGATGAGATTGATCCACTCAATCAATTGATACCTGAAATATATGTTCCATATACATATATGCAGCATCTCTTTGTTGATCTCATCACTAACGCATCAGATAATTTAGAAGATACGGGTAGGAAAATCTGAAACATTACCTTTGTCTAATTGGTGATCCATCTGAAAGATTTAATCTGATAGAACCAGACTCGAAAAGAACATCATGTCCTCAATTCACCAAGAATATGATTTATATAGATATTGTGTCGTGGTCTATGTTCTTGAGAAACTTCACAGCATGCGATGAAAGGATGCTGGATGCTGGTTTTGGGCTTTTAGTGGAAAAAGTTTTCTTTTCAACCAAAAAAACAAAGGAAAACAGTGATCATACGAGTTAGGAAAAAGCAAAGGCGGACTATTATCTACCTTGCAAAAAACATGGCAGCGACCTCACAGAGGGTTCAAAAGCAAGTAATTCTCGAGAAAATGTTGTTCCGATAATACGTCATTCTTGTCCTTTTGGCGTCCAAAGTACCTCAATGGCCTATGCAAAACGAAAAATTCATCAGTGAGTATACAGGAAACTGGCTTGATTTCTTAAGGCATAACTTTCAAGCAGAGATTTTCATAGCACTATGTTTTGTATACTCTGCTGCTTCAAAAATCTTACATACTTACCAAGGTTTGGCTTGAAGGAATGGATCCGAGCTTTCCTAAGGCTTCTTTCAAGTCTTTGCTCCCTTTTATATTAGGCAGTTTCTGTACCTTTGACGGCCACCAACAACGCAACCTAAATTCAGTCGCACGTTAGTCAAAACCCGTTATTCAACAGGGCTTTCAGTTTGAAGTCATCTTTAGCTTATGTATGATTACATCACTTTTTTGTGGTATGCTACGACCCTTTCGAGCATTGATTATGTACTTAACCACTATATACTGGTTGCTTAACCCAGCGGCTGTTTGGCACGTTTCACCCTTGTTCAGATTCACAAGCCTCTCCTCATCGTGTTTTGCTCGCTCTTCAAAGGACATTAGATTGAACCGTTCTTCTCCTTGCTCACTGTTCTTCTCTACCTTGGCCTGTGGTGATTACAATCAAACAAAAAAAGGACAATAAGATATTGAATTCAAAGAAGCAGTCTTTTAAAAAGAGCTTACTAGCTTCTTAGAAATTTGAAAGCGCTTATGTAAAATTCTCACCTAGAAAAGAATGGTAGGATGGAAACAAATTAGGTAAACACTTACAGATGAATAGGCGGAGATGCAATACTCTGGATTTCGCAGCAAAGCAACCATTGTTTCTGAAATGCATGCAGGAAGTTGACAGAATTATAGATCAATGTTGAAGTAATCACCATAAGTACGAGTGAATCACAAGAGAAGAACATTCAATAATTACAGAAGTCATTGGTTGCAATGAAATCTGCTTCAGCATTGTGTATAGTTAAGCACAATATCTTTAAAAAGGTCAAGCCTTTTAATTGTCCTCTACAGCACATGTACAAGAGTGTAACAACAGCATAATGAAAATAAAAAAGAAGCCTATGCCAAAGGCTCCAACTAAACTCAACCCCATGACGTTACTCCAAGGACCGAGAAATGCATAGTTTCTAACATACACAGTAGTTACACTATAAGCAAATAACAGGAACAAGACTTCACCTGTCAATATGTTGCCAAGACCCTCCCTGTGTAGACGTAAGCAAGACTATCAAGATCGCTTCGATGCAACTGAGCCGTTCCTAACAGCCCAACCTGGAAGAATGTGAAAAACAGCAGATGATGATGATCAGCTATTTTAGCGAGTAAATAAGATTAAATCACATGACCGACAGACGGTGCTCTTAGAATATTGGATTTTTATCAATAACCACTAGCCCTGTCTTTGATTTGCTTTGTAACTCAGACTAATGTATACCACAAATCTATTGAACAGGCTGTCAGATCTTGGTGCTTGACACAAAAGGACTAATCCCCAGGACACTAGATCATCTCCTGTTGTTTGATAAGTTATTTAAGCAGTTAGGCTGACATTGTGGATAGATAAGTCATCTCAGGGAATCTTCAATATGTTACTCAGATGAAACTTGAAACATAAAACCATTTTTTATGATTTTTTGTCTTCTATTTCCATAGATAATAAACGCTTCTGTTTCATCAGCTAACAAAACGAAAACAAAAAAAACAGGAAACATAAGACACCAAACTTGGGCCTTAAGTTCAAATCTTGGATTAATATCTGAGTACTACATAGTACGTTAAACAAAAACAATTCCGATGATTACCTGGAGCTTGAGCACACTGACTCGATTGAAGCCAATCCAAAAACCAAAACACCAAACCATCAGGAACCACGACTGCTACCATAAGAATTCTCACGATGCACCACAACGAGAGCATGATTCCCTAGCCTTCCAAGTTTGATGCATACCAGGGCGAGGGGGACGAAACCTGATTCAAGGCATGACAACGCGACGAGACCGAAGCAAAGCATGATGATCGCGAAGATGAATACCATGACTTTGAAGATATCGAAGACAAAATCGAGCTTCCACTCATTCTCTCACCGGAAGCAGCAAAACAAGAATTCCTTTGACTAATCGCTAACAAACCTATCAACAGAATCACAATCACTGGCTTCCTCATCGACTTCAACAACCTCACAACCCTACTAATCCCTTCGTCGAACACCGACCCAATTGAATTCACGTTTTTCCCGACAAAACCCACTTCCAAAATCGAATCTTTCGCGCTCTTGGACTCGCATTTGCATTTCGATCTGATGGGTTTTGTGCAAATTGGGGTTTTAGGAAACCCATTGGGGAAATGGGTCGGGTTGAAGATGGTGATCTGATAGAGGGAGAGTTGAAACGAGAGGGATTCCATGAGAAGGGTTGCAAGTTCAATTCAGTTCCTTGGAGCAGCAATGTGCTTGGTGAAATTCTGCTCAAAGTATTCAAAGATGATGTGATCGGATTTTGAATTTATATGATTAGGGTTTTTGCCGGCTTCGCGCTCGTGAAAATTTGGCAGCCAACTTGTGGCTTTTTATAAGTTAATGACTTATTTTAACCCAGTTTTGAAACTGTCCTTTTTCAAAGTATTGCAAACAGATCGCAGTTGTATAAGCTAATCCTTTTTCCAAAGATTAGCATTGGACTCTATGGAATTTCCCTCTCTTGGCACATAATCCTTTTTTGATCAGTTTAGGGATTGTGCGTTTTGATATAATGTGTGTCAAATGTTTCAATAATGATATTTTCATGGCTAGAAGATTTATGTTCATAGATCTAATTGTTGAGATTAACTGAAAAAATAGTTGATTAAAATTACAATAGTTGATAAACAAAGCTTATGAAATTTGGAAAATATTAAACACATGTTTGTCACAATTGCAACAATTGTGATCTAATGGATCTTCTTCAACCAAACCTTGTTGGTTACCGTTCACAAACTCTGGATTTTGTGTCACAAACTGAATTTTGTTCACAAAGTGAATTTTGCATATTCATGAACATACTCTACACAAATCACTATTTTGTGCAAAAGTGCGAGTTCCATTATGTAAAAAGACTTGGAGTAATTACAATTACTTCAATTTGTATTCGCTGCAGTAAGCCTAAACACAAAGGAAAAATAATAGGGTTTAAAAAATGAAAAAGCAAAAAAGAATTCAAAATTAATTATTCACAAGGGGAAAATGCATAATATCATGATTTTACATAATCTGATGCAAGTACTCTTAGGCTCCCCCAAATCGTAACAATTATAGTGTGGATAATCTATGCTTATGAACTTTGAGAAATACTGAACATGTGTCAGTCATAGTTACAACAATTGTGATCTATCAGATCTTCTTCAACCAAAACACCAAAGGGAAACAGTGATCTATCAGGAAGGAAAAAATGCAGCCTGACTATTCAAGAGTGGGATCGTGTATATCAATAGTTATAATTTGAATATAAATAATATAAAAATATTAAAATTTAACAATGTCCCTCCAATGATAAAATGTCAAATTTTAACATTATTAATTTTTTATCCTTTTTTATCAACTATACCAAATATATTATCATATCCCTCCACTTTTTAATTTGATTTTTACATCAAATTGATGATATGACCAAAATACTTATAGGCATATTCATTGTTATATTTAGCATGTAATATAGCTAAAACTAAAATATAAGGACTAAAACGCATCCCATTAAAACGTAATTCTGTGAACAAAATACTATATTTTGGTTTTAGCTATCCAAATAACAAGTTCGTTGGACTTGCTTTAACTCCACCATCCATAATACGAAAGAGAAGGCAGCGATCATACAGAGGTTTCAGACGCGGGAATTTCTCGAGAAATTCTCGTTTTGATAATACATCATTCTTGTCCTGTGGCGTCCAGAGTACCTCAACCGCCTACACAAAATGAAACATACTCCAGTGAGCGTAGAGGAAAGTAATTTTGGTTCTTTATTTCATATATACTCTTTCGATTCAAAAGTCTAACATGCTTACCAAGGTTGCGCTTGAAGGGATGAAACCAATCTTTTCTAAGGCTTCTTTCAAGTATTTCCTCTCAACAATAGTCGGCAATATACGTACTATCGTTACCTGAAATCAGTTGCGCATTTGTCAGATGATATTATCTAACGCGACTCTGAGTTCGAAGTCTATCATCAGGTGAGATCAGGTTATGACACTTTCTGCTGCTACTCCAACTCGTTTGAGCATTGATTCTACACTTACCACTATATACTCGTTAGGTAGCTCAGTCGCTCTTCGGCTCATTTTTCTTTGCCATCTCATATTGTTCCAATTCACAAGTGTCTCCTCGTCGAGTTTTGCCCGCTCCTGAGTGGACAGACAATTGAATTGCGATTCTCCTTCCTCGTTGTCCTTCTTTACATCAACCTGTGGAGATTTCAATCAGACAGAAAATGAGGACAAACAAATGATTGCCGTTTGACTGTTTCTGGTGAAAACGAGCAAGTCTACAGACTACAATAATAAATTGAACTCAAAGAATCAGTGTATTGAGAAGGAGCTTAGTAGCTTCTCAAACATTTGAAAGCACTATTGTGAAATTCCCGATTATAAGTGAATGGCCCGAAACAACATGAATGAACACTAACAGACAAATACGCGGACATGCAATAGTCAGGATTCCTTAGCAAAGCAAGCGTTGTTTCTGAAATGCATAGGTGACACAATGTACATCAATTTTGGAATAATTAGCAGAAGTACATGTGGAAGAGAAGAATATTCAATAACACTATAACAGCAGCCATCGGTTACAATAAAATTTGCTTCAGCATTGTGTATAATCTATTATATATATATATATATATAGTTACACTAAGGAATCAAACGGCAAACCATTAGATGATATGTCAAGACATTAACGGATTTAATAAAATTTTAATGGACAATTTGGTAACTTTGATTTATTAAAAATAAAAATAATTTTTTTTTGAAATCCAAACCATTTTATATGAAAAATCTTACAAATTTTTAAACTTTATTTTATTTAAATCAAGTAAAAAAAAAGTAAATATAATAATCTTCTATGCAAAATTTTCATAAAAAAATTCATATAAAAAATCCTAACAATCTTGTATATAAAATTATCATTTCACATAGTAAATTAGTAAATTTATTTATCGTGATGATACAATTAGACTATATTTTTTTCTATTTCTTTTAAGTCAAAATAAGTAATTGATATTGAGGACTAATATAAACCATAGAAATAAATCGTAATTCTTAAATCAAGTTATCAAAAAATATTAATTGAATAAGAAAATCAGTTTTTAATACAATTATATAGATAAGTGTGCTTATTTACTATGAATATTATTTATTTTAATTATGATTATTCATCCCGTGTAATGTACGGATCAGCATTCTAGTTAACAATAATATCTCCAACTTTATCTCCCCCCCCCCAAAAAAAAAAAAAAAAAAAACAAAAACGCAAGAACTCTGAAAAGTACAAGCCTTCTACAAATCCTATACATTAGTCATCACCTCTAATAGGGTGTAACAAAGTCATAATCAAAATAAAAGAATTTACCCTGAATCAAAGGCTCCAGCTTACAACAGAGTTTAGAAGAGGGAATTTTGTATATGGTCTTACTCCAATGAAAAAGGAATGTTTCTGTCGAGGTTCGAAACTCAACCTCATGATCAAGCATACAAATGGATAGATGATTAAATGCACAGTTTTTTCCCCCCACATAGTTTCTTCTATAAACGCATTAGTAACACATACACTATAAATAAGTCACAAGGAAAGAACAGTACCTGTCAATATGTATCTGAGACCCTCCCGAGTAGATGTATCAGCAGCTTGAGCTATATGATCAAGATCCCTTTGAAGCGACCGAGCAGTTCCTAACAGCCCGACCTAAAAGAATACGAAGAACAGCAGACAACGAAGATCAGTAACTCTACTGACTTTAAGAGTAAATCCAATGATAATAGATATTTTGACAAAACTATTGCTATATTTTGGATATGAATAATATCAAAATGTTAAAATTTGCCTATTATGATTCAATGGTAAATATGCTATATTTGACAATGATCTTTGATGAATGGTGAGGATTGATACAAGTGAGTCTTTTGCTTATTTTGGATAATTTAACAATATAAATCCCCACATTGTGGACTAGCTAAAATATGACTTAAGCCATATTTGTTGTCAATACCATTCATTGTAGATTATTTTAGGACAATTGCTATATTTTGAGAATCACACCACCAAGTGATGGTTCTCTCAATTGTGGCTTTAATTAACCAATAGCCCCTTTCTTTGATTTTCTTCCTAATGCGCTCAAATGCAGAACTGCAAAACTAACGAACATTTTTCCGGATCCTGCTGCTAAACAATAAGAACGGCTAAACAACAAATGCCAGATCATGTCTGTGCGGTTTGGCATGTTCCGATCACTGAATTGCTTTAAGCTGTTAGCTGCAATAGGGGATAGATACTTTGACTCATATCAGAGCCTCACCACCAAAACTCAATCTGGTAACTATAACAAAACATGATGTAAGCTATAATGGCCAGTACTGTCGATGCCGATATATATATATATATATGTTTATAAAAAAGCCTCACCAAAATGAAAGTCTGATA
Source organism: Drosera spatulata (assembly GCA_035668315.1). Taxonomy (NCBI): domain Eukaryota; kingdom Viridiplantae; phylum Streptophyta; class Magnoliopsida; order Caryophyllales; family Droseraceae; genus Drosera; species Drosera spatulata. Next base: position 35,871 of record JAOVYX010018043.1, on the reverse strand, counting down.
TAAAATTTGATCTGGTTTTGTTTTGGTCGTTCAATCACCTAAAGTTTCAATTCTTGGATCGATTTCTGACTACTCTACACCATTTAAATGCCATCACACGAGCCTTCACGTCCGATTCTGAGAACAAGGGTTCCGAGGACGACGGTTTCGAGGCTGAGGGATCATGGGCCGAGGAGGAATAACCCTGATACGAGGCATAATAACACGACGGCCTTGAAGAATACGACGATGATCCCGACCATGAATCTGACGATGATCCCGACCACGATTTGACGATGATCCCAACCATGATCCCGACGATGAAGACGACGACGAAGATGTCGAAGACGAACCCGAAGAAAACGAGCTTCCGCCCATCCTCCCACCTGAAGCAGCCAAACAACAATTCCTCTGGCAAATCACCAACAAACCCATCAATAGAATCACGATCACAGGATTCCTCATCGCCTCCATCAACCTCAAAAACCTACTAATCCCCTCATCGAGCACCGACCCAAATGAATTCCCACTCTTCCCTTGGAAACCCACTTCCAAAATCGAATCTTTCGCGCTATTGGACTCGCCTTGCATACCAATCTAGTGGGTTTCGTGCAAATGGGGGATTTTGGGTACCGATTGGCGAAATGGGTCGGGTTGAAGATGGGTAATCTGATAGGGGAAGAGTGGAAACGAGAGGGATTCCATGAGAGGGGTTGCGAGATTGGGTGTTTGATGAAGAATCGGCATGGATCGAGCAGCAATGTGCTTGCCATGGTTAAATTCTGCTCTGTGGATTTGGTTGTGATGTGATCGGATTTTGAACTTCGATGAATAGGGTTTTGCCGCTCACGAGAGTGAAATCAAGGGTGTGTGTGTGTGATCTTATTTGTGATCGTTTTGTCATCAAAACAAAGTTACGGGGACATTTAAACTATGATCGGATACTGATACAACGCCAAGTATCCCACCTATCGATTTTAATCAATTACGGGACATGAGCATTTTCACAAAGATGACAAACTCAACCACTTGCTCTTCATATCAAGTCCGATTTTTATCCAAACTTGAACAGTTATTATTCACATCGAGTCACGTTTAAGGTTACCAAACATATATGTTTAAAGATTTAATGATTGAGATTAATTGCAAGATTGAATGGATCAGATTATGCTAATGTGGATGATCTAAAGATTGTAGTATAACGGAACCATAATTGGAATTTTTATGTATACGTGGAAAGTATTGCAAAAGCAACAAAAGACTGGTTAGATGCAGGCTTGAACAACACTGGATCTCTTTGATGCAGGCTTGCAGCGAAGCCAAAAACTCGACCAAAAGAATGTGACGAAGGGCTTTACCAATACTTGTAGACACTGGTTAGAGCTCCTATCTTTCGAGTAAGAGCGCAAAATAATTCTTTCCTGGTTCCAACGAATTAAATAGATGTTTTGTCGCCCTAAATGTATGGCGTTCACATCGAATTGCCAAGGCCTTCCCAGTATAATGTCACATGTGTCCATATCTGTGACATCACAGACTACATCGGCTTCATATACTTCACCTATGGACAGTCGTACGTGGCATGCTTCCGACACCGTACCCAAAGGCTCTTTCTTCATCCAACCAATGGCATAAGAAGGTATGGGTAACGTCTCAAGCTTCAAACGTTGGACTAGTGTCTTCGACACAAGGTTTCTACAACTCCCGCTATCAATAATCAAATGGCAAACCGTTTGATTCACCAAGCAATCTGAACTAAATAAATGGTCTCGCTGTGAGCCATCTTGTTGACCAAAGCAGCTCCAAAGTTGATCCCTCCAGCCTGCATTCCAATCCTTTATATCGCAAGCCGCACCCTTGGCACGCTTACTTTCGGGAGTTTCCATTGAGTCTAGAGTTTTTTCTGTTTGCCCGCCTGGCCTTGGTCTCCTATTACGGCGCAGCTTGTCAAGTTCAATGCCACCATGTTTTTCCTCGGCACCATGTAGAAGTTGTGCTCGATGTACAGCCACCGAATGTTGAGCACGCTCATTGTCCATGAAACTAGAGTCCTTTTGAACCCGGTACAGTTGTTGGGGCAGCTGATCTCCGCTATTCATAATGGTATCCCTTGGTTGCTCGTTCTGTCGCTCCATCTGAGGATCAATCTCTTCTAGTTGTTTACAGAAGCCCCGAGGATCAATCCTGTTGCCAATTGCCATACTTCTCTCAACAACAAGCCTGATGAACTGGTTGACAGTTATCACAACAGTACCTGCGAGCAAAGAACTCAGTATCCAGAAGCAGAAAAGTAAAAAAACATGAGGATTTTATACTAAAATTTGATACTAAAGATAAGTTTTATGTTAGGACATATGATATCTATGTTATATAATTCAGAAAAGTACTTAGTTAGCATAAATTTTCACCAGGATAGTTTACAAGGAAAAGATATCCAAATCAGCTAACAGTATATGAAATCTTTTCATTCGAATCCTAATATCTTATTTATCCTGAACTTATTGATATCATACAGCAATCAAGTTCAAAAATCAATCATTCAAATCTGAAATGATGTCCTAAACTTGATCCCTACCAATTATCATGCGTCTTAAAGATCAACATCCAAACATGGAGCTTGTAAATATGGGAATAAAGATAAGAATTACTCGAATAGGGGTCTTAAATCAATTATGTCTAATCTATCCACCTGCATCAATCGTGTATCATTAGTAACTTATTCTATCTTAATAAATTTGCATCATTTTATGAAAAATTGTTAAACGTTGATAATGGTAATCGATATATTTTATGGGTTTATAATAGTTAGAAGATGGTTAGAACAATCATTTTATCTAAACATAGAAATTCGGTACAATCATACAATAGATATTAATTCAAATCCAGAAGTGCTCCTATACATATACAACCTAAATATAGCAATGTTTTTTCATACAATATAACCGTAGGATTAAATACAGAGCAAGCAGAATCAGCTAAATCAAGAGCAATTTTTCATTTTTGGTAAATTTATTTTTAATCTTAAAACATAGATGATCTGAAATTAGTCACAAATTTAGTGATCAAGTACTATATATCACAATAGGTCAATCAAATTCTAATTTTTATAATCTAATTTTCAAACAATCAATAATCGAGTAAAACCCGATCAATAGATTATAATAATAAATATCAGATGCCTGAATCCACTCACCACATTGACCTCATCCCTGTTATCTCATCAATCACTTCATCAAACTCCAACCCAATTGAATCCGTATTCTCCCCTCGACAACCCACCCCGCCATTTTGAAATCCTCGTTATATTGAACTCGCAATTACCAGCAAATCTCATAGATTTCACGCAACTCACGATTTCTGCGAAACCCTTTGAAAAATGAATCGCTTGAATAGATGAGACCGCGAATTCGGGTGTTCGATGACCGATTTCCTTCAACGATTGCGCTGTGTTTGCCATCGGAGATTCTGCCGAGCCAATTCGAAGATTAGGGTTTTGCTCGGGGTTTATCATTCATGGGAGTGAAATTTTTGGGATTTTAATTTTGGGCTTGAGTTCAGGCCCGTGTAGGGTATATATGCAATGGAAAAAGTATTTACTGCGACTAGATATTGGATTAGAAAGTACTCCAACTTTAAATGTTGATACTACTCCGTATTATTCAACATTTATAAAAAAGACTTTTAAAATAAAAAACATGTATAAAAAAGACATGAGTAGATTTTTGATCTTAATAGTTTCTCCGTATTATAAAAAGTAATATTTTTTTATGTGTGTCATAAAAATTATATTCGCTCTATCTTAAAAAGATTATAAGTTTTTTATTAGACACGTATGACGATAAAAGTTTTGATCGATATTACGAGACGATCAAACGTTATTTTTTGAGAAAATATCCTATATCATTAATGATAGTAAATATCATGTACTATAACCGTGGACCATTAGAAAATTTAAATCGTGTCTTTTAGATACATAACTGTAATAAATCGAGAAAATAAATATGGCATTCTTCGAAAATAAACAAAAAAGATTGCGGTTAAAATTCTTAGTAAATCATTGAAAATTTCCAGATTGTGAGAAAACACGGACCGTGTTGTATCAATATGGACCGTATCACTATGGATAGTGAACCACTTTCCAAATTATGAGAAAACAAGGATCGTATTTTATCAACACGAGTTGTACACGTGGTCACTCACCATTTCGCTTATCCTCTCCTCCCTTTTTCCCTCAAAATTTCCCCGACTTCCTCACTTTCCCCGAGCCACCACCCTGACCAATCGTAGTCGTTAGCACGTCTGTCGCCAATGTCGAGCCAGACGCCGCCGCTGGCTAACTTCCCTCCCTTCTCTCCCTTTCCCCTTTCTCCTCCTCTTCCCTTCTCCCCCACCACCACTAGCCTCCACCCCGTAACCCCGTCGTCGCCTAGGCCCTTGTCACGCTAGCCACCGTCGTCGTGTCGCCCGCAGTTGGCCTGCCACCTCTCCTCTCTCTCGTTTTCCGTCTTTTCTCCCCGTAGCCACAATCACCTCCCCTTCCCAAAACCGTCATCGCGGCGAGATCACCTTGCCAGCCACCATCGTCGCCGGTCCAACCAGCCATCATCGTCGTCGTCCCAGCTCAGTCCACCGCCAGCCAGCCGTTACAGTTATCGTTTCAATCACTCTCTGTTTTTCGATCGATTTTCCATCACGTGAGGTAACCCAACCCTATTCCTACCCGTGTAATTGTGCGGTTTGATTGTGTCTGATAATAATTTGTTGATCTTGGGTTATTGGGTTGATTATTGAGTTAGGAATTCTTGATGACCTTGTTCTTGGGCACCCGTGTAATTGATGTAAATTGGTGGTCGCGTTGGATAAAGGACGGATACCTCTTCTATGAAATTGTGGTCGCATTGAACAAGGGACGGAGATCCCTTATTTGATTCTGTGGTCTAAAGGTGAAAGTCAATATCACTGTAGCACGTGCTACAGTGATAGCAAATAATACTATTAAGAAAGCATGACGGGATAGACCATTATGGGGTTGCAAATAAAGGAATGATCAAAGTAAGAGAATGATAGAATGATCGGGCTCTAATAATAACAAAGTAAAAAGGGGTTTTAATATATTGCTAGATGTAAAGTGATAGCAGGTGCCAGGGTTATAGCATGTGACGTCCCACCCATGACAGTATTCGGGGTCTACTGAGCGAATCTCTTGTTCATGGGTTTCTTTTTCCTGTTTGGTTTGCTTTGTTCTTGTTAGGTTCAGGTGACGATGACGAGGCCTCTGAGTAGCTGCGCCTGGAGGATGCTCCTTGCATAATATGTGTTATTAGAACGTGTGGCGGTACTTTAAACCTTAAGGCCAAATTATGGATGATTGTAATAATTGATTGTTGTATTCCATGGCTACTTAGTTATAATTTGAGGGTTGAAAAATAATCTGTACTGAACGTGTCACATCTGTAGTTTGGGTTTGTGAACTGAGAATTATTTAAAATTGCTCCCTTTTATGTTCTTTTATGAAACCATATTATAATTTTGTCTTATTTTGGACTACTGTTTATAGCGACAGTGACGTCACGTGTCAATAATGCTAGGTGCGGCACGTGACATTTCGTTATGAAGCCCCTCAAATTACGGGTTGAAAAGTACAAGAAATGTTGCAATAATTATGAGACGGAGATAGTAATACTTTTTATTTGAAATTTTTTTCCTTCAAAAATACAAAAACATCTTTCTTTTTCCTCCCTCTATTTCATTATACATGTAACATTTTTCTAGAGATATCTTTTAACAAAATTTTAATCTAAAAAAAATCAAATCAATCATGTTATGGTTCAGTACACCAACTACGTTCACTCTCCATTGTTATAGTAAACCTCACTACCTCTGAAAAAATAGGAAGAATTATTCGTAGGTATCACCTAATAAAAATAATGACAAGGAGATACCCCATTATTTTCTTTCCCTTGATACTACCTTTCATCGATTTTTCTTTTAAAGTCAAATCTTTTTCTTTCACATTTTGAAGATATCAAATCTTTCATTTTTTTTTTCTCTTTTGTCTTCATTGATCAATATATGTCGCTCATATGTCGTTCGGGGTATGGTGTATCCCAAGTCCCATCTACCAATTCTAAAATTATGATAGCACTTGGTTTTGGACAATACTACTTCAATTAATGTGATTTGTCAAAAGAATGAGGTCAAAAACTCATTTTTAAACTTCAAAGGTATTCTCTGTCATTGACTCATTGTCTCATGGTAAGAGGATTATTTATTTTTCCCTTTTCTTCATCTCCATGAAAACAATAGAACGCGTGATGTTTATACGGATTTCATATGATAAGTAACTGATTGTAATATTGTGTAGGTCTATGTTGTAGAACAACTTCATAAATAGATAGAACACGCAATGGCTTAAACTCTTAACATATTAGCCGACGAATTGCGCTCAAATTAGATTTTGACCTCTATAAATTGAAGTGTTTATATGAACCTCTTTAGATTATTGGGTTTGGTAAGGGTGGTATCAAGCAGCCGTACTTTAATTGTGATTTCAATTATGTTGCTATCGCAATTTTGATGATAGGTATAAGCTTGGAAGACAACTTGCCAACACCAAGCTCTCGAGCAACAAGACAGTGAGGAGAGTCCGTATCAGAGAAGGCAATATGAAGTGGAGGACTCTTGGATTGGACACTGGGAACTACTCATGGGGAACAGAAGTTGTAACTCGAAAAACCCGTATCCTTGATGTGGTTTACAATGCCTCAAACAATGAGCTCGAGAGGACACATACCTTGGTGAAAAATGCTATTGTTCAGGTCGATGCAGCACCATTTAAGCAGTGGTATCTTCAGCACTATGGTGTCGAAATTGGGAGGAAGAAAAAGCCAGCAGGTAAGAAGAAAACCTCAGAGGTAAGTTTTATAACTTGTAATGCTACCTGATGGGATTGAGTTCCTACTAATCAAAGACAGGTTTGTGGTAATCGAGTCTGGGAATTCATAGCTTTTGGACATGTAAGATTTCGATTTGTCTAAGGGTGTCTTTTATAAAAATAAAGTCGATTTATGTCTCTTCAAATCAATTCAACAATTTCATTGACGACGTACTATTTTTAGACGAACTATGGTGGTGTATTATGCTGATGTACTGATTTTGATAGACCAATGAGTTCTACGACGTACTGTTTTTTCATTGACGATGACCATGTTGATGAGTTATGCGTTGGTGAGGACGAACTAATAATCGGAATACCTAGTTGTAGTACGTGAGCGAGTTCGTTGGAGTTTATGTTGACGGGTTCTTATGCTTATGGTTGCAGTCCGTGAGTGAGTCCGACGAGATCTACGTCGACGAGGAGTTCTTATGCTTATGGTTGCAGTACGTGAGTAAGGCCCGACGATGGTTACCGACTAAGGCATACGTTTTTTGAAAATAATTTTTTTTAGGAAAATCAACATTTTGTGTAATTGATGATAATTTGGTTAGGAGAGTGGATATGATGCAATATAAGATTATTTATGAATTTGAATTTTGAAACCTAAATTTTATATTTGGAAAAAATGATCTTGTAATTTATTATAATTAATCATGGAGTACTTTTTTAGAATACAATTATAATGGGATACTTTTGTGTAATTAAATTTATATAGGGTTACTTATCAAGAATTCTTCAAAAAAAGTATTCTTTTATTATCAGATTCTATAAAAAAAAAATTAAACACACATATAAAATATTTGTATTGGGTCAAATGGTTATATATAAATTAGGACGAAAGCAGTACTTTATATCATATTAATTAATTCAACTATCACTTCTTCTCCCATTCTTTTTTTTCCTCTTCTTCCACTCACAAATAAGAAAAATCTTTATCTAAAAATTCAACACACACATAAATTTTCATGACTAATTTGTTGCATTTAATTTCAAAGCCATGGGTATTTCATTTATAAACCTATCGATTCAATCACAGATAGTGCCGATTGTTTAATTCAATCACATATCTATACTATATACTAAGCCAATAGACATGGTTTTATTTTCAACCGAGATCTTTTGATTTTAACCGTCCAATTTTTCATTTGATGGTTAAGATTGAAGATTGATTAATTAAAAATAAAATACAAATTATAATCGAATAAAAAGTAAACAAATTAATTCACAAAGGTTTATTTGTCTTTCGATATATTTCGATTGAAATATTGAATTTTAGTAAAGAGGTTAAAGATTTAAAAAAATTTCATAATATATTATTTGTAAATATTTGATAAACAAGATAATAATATCTCATCTTATCTTATCATTAATATATAATATGAGTTAAAACACTTTCTTATCTTTTTTAATCATATAGTAAGTGTATTTTTTTTCTTTATTTTTTTTGTGCATTATGTAGTGACTACTTACTAATTCATTGAACTTATAAAAGTATATGTTGGTGTGCTCATATAGTTAGGTCGGACGCCCTTCCCCAACTACTTTTTATTTATTTTATTATTATATATAAAGTTAAAGGTCATTTAGTTAATTAATTAAAAAAAATCTATCTTACCCATTGATTTCCTCAACTTTTTTATTTTTATTTTTGGCTAATAAAAAATTGAATGATGAAAATTCACCTATTCTTTTGAATTAACTGGTAGGATTAATTCCTTATATATATATGGTTAGAGAATATGTGTCATGACATAGATGTACTTGTCTAATAACAAATGAGTTACTAAGATTAAAACAAAATAAATGAAGTGTTAAGTAAATTAGCTTAGCGATTCTTGCTATCAATTTGATCGAAATTGACGTATGTAGTCGTCAATAAATTTTATACGTACATAAAGAGAACTACAAAAACAATGTTATAAATCGGGTTAAGGACTTGTATATATGTAAAGCTAATTTAGCTTTTCTTAGTATCAAAGCTTGATTTTATTTTTTTTTGTAAAAGTTTTAGTTGAATATCCTATATTAAATACTACATATTTATGATTACATTTAGCTTAATTAATTTACAACGACTTTTCATTTTTTTCTATCATTTGTTCATTTATTCAATTTACAATGACACTTTATTTTCTCTTGTATATGTTCCATTGATGTACGTGTATAAAAAAAAATAACTCTAATATCTTAGTATGCGAATTAAAATAATTCTACCTCATCATTTACCTCATTTGTCACTCTAATGTGTTAGTATGTGAATTAAGATAATTCTACAGTGAAATTATTTTACTTCAAAAGGAAGTGAAATTCAAATATTTGATCTTTTTTTGTTGTATCAGTAACAAAAAATCTATTTTATAAATCTATGTAAAGCAATGTTTGTATTTCTTGATATCAAAATTTTGGTTTGTTTTGTTATCAAGTAAAAAACATGTCATATTTATAATAAAAGATTTAATCTGTTTCATTTGTAATGATATTTTATTTTTTCTTGCCTAATGTTTTATTGATGTGACACATGTTAAGGAAAAAATAAAAACAACCCATGATTTAATTTATTGTCATTTTAATGAGTTAATATAAAAATTAAGATAATCTTAAGATAGAACTACTTCGTTCGAAAATTAAATGAAATTTATTTAATTAGTCTTCTTTTTTTTTTTTTCCTAACATTGCAATGCATTGCTTAATAATCATTTTTTTTTGTCTTTTTTCACCAAAAAAATGAAAAAAGAAGAAGGAATATGGATTATTTAGATTTGAAAAAGATAAAAATTATTTATGACAATATTTAGGACTATTTACTGATATTTGTTATTATTTTGATATGTTAAATGAATAGTTCTATATATTATATACAATACAAAGTTATCCGAAGTGTGAATATAATTGAAAAAATTAAACAAAGAATTACCAATAGGTGATTTTTTTGAAGGGAAAATTCGCAAAAAACTACAAAAGAATAAAATAATTTACATTCGATACAATGCGAGAAAATAATTCTCATTCAATACAATTTCGAGTAATTGAATCCAAAACCATCCTAACCCACGAAAATGGAAATCATCCTTCAATCCAAAACCAAATCCAAATCCAACTCAAATCGTCCTTCAATTGAAATCATCACTCGAATTCAATTATACTCATCAATCCTGAACAACACACTATTTTAACAACAAAATCCAATAAAAAAAGTGAAATTGATCAATTTGGGTTTTTTCATTCGAATTCTGTAAAGAAAATTACAATCTTTTGATAAGAAGATAACTGCATGCATAAATTCAAGTGAATTGATTCAAACATTCATTAACAAACAAAAAAAATGCTTCGTTTTGTTTACATGATCAAAATATTCAGGCGCTCTGTGTTATTTAAACAGGACATCATTGTTAATCAAACAATATGTCTGTTGTTTTTCAAAAAAACACAAGATTAAACAAGTTCATAAACAAAAATTTATAACATGATATCAGTAGAATTAAAAAAATCCTTATTTAGTAAACAATATGTTTTTTCTTTTAAAAAAAAAACCAAAAAGTGCAGAATTATTCAGACGTCCTATTTCGTTGTATTGGCGCAATGTTTGAGATTGGGAAGCATTGGCTGTATTCAAAGTCCCGTTTCATTGAACTGACGCACTATTTGAAACAGTACGCGAAAACAAAGCAAAAGAGTGCGCTAGTTCAAATCCAAAAACCAAAACGAAAAATCATAAAAAATCAACAAAAACAAAAATTTATAACATGATATCCATAAAATTGAAAACATTATCACATGATACCCAACATGAATTTTTTTTATTAAAAAAAAAAAACAAACAAACACTGCGTAGTGTTTCAAATAGAGCACCAGAACAAAACAAAATAGTGCATCAGTTCAAATGCAACAAATCCAAAAATCACAAAAAATCAATTAAAACAAAACTTTATAATATGATATCCATAAAATTGAAAATATTAATACATAGTACCCAACATGATTTTTTTATAGCTTTAAAAAAAGAAACCAAGAACTAAACATTGACGCATTGTTTCAAAACAAAACTGTGTGCTTCAGTTCAAATCTAACGAATTCAGAACCCAGCAAAAATAAAAAAATCAATCAAACCCATTCCTAAAACTAAATTACTCCAACCCAAACAAGTAGATTAGAGTCTTCAATCATTGAAAGTGATCAGTAAATAATGATTTTGTAGTTAGGGTTTTCAAACGATCGAAACCGAATTTTAGATGAAATTGAAGGATTTGAGATGTTTTGTGAATGAAATCGATTGATTTGTGTATGTAAGATCAAATGGCAGCTAGAAACAAATTTGATGAGTTTTGGTTGAGATTTGATGAATTGAAGAATTTTGATCATGCGGAGGATATGTTTGTTTTGAGAAAAATACAGATTGGAGAATTATTTCTCTGGGTTGTATCTTTTGGATAATATTTTGGAAACGATGTATCCTAGGGGTATTTTTTTTGTTTTTTGGAACGTATTTACCAATAGATCATACAAATTATTTGTTTTACTAATCAGTCATCATCATAATTTATGTTTTAATTTGACATCATTTGATAGAAAATAAAATATTTTATCAATCAATTACACTAAAATAATTACAATTGTCGAACCCAATAATATACCGTCGGAGTCAATAGTATGTTCGCCATCCAATTCGACAGTACATCGTCGGGGTGGATATTACGCCGTCGGAGTGGACAGTATGCCTCTTTCCATCTAAGACGTCCATATAAAATCTAGTATATCAAAATTGGTTTGTTTCAGGTGTATTATTTTGAGGCGTATTAGTTCAGATGTGCTAATACGCCTATGAAAAATGTAGTGCGTCATTACACAGAAAACCGTTTGTTTAAAAGTAGTAGTCTATGCAAAAATGACATAAGTACTACTTTATGATTTAGATCAGACTTGTTTAAATAAATTAGTATGCCTATACAAAAACAAGTACACCTACATAAAATCTAGTGTGTCAAGATTGATTTCTTTCACGTGTATTATTTTGAGATGTACTAGTTGATGATGATGATAATTCACAACGAGGGTGATCTTCTTAACGAACATTAAATCTCTCTTCCCTTCATCAAGGACACCATGAACGACAACGACAGCACGTGGGCCTTGAGAGAATCGGTGCCAAAAATAGAATCGAAGAATATTGCATGGAGCTTGAGCGATTTCACTAGATTGAAGCTAGTAGTAAAGTGTAATAAATTGAGAAAATTTATTTTTTCGGATTGTCGTTTTAACTATAAATACGAACTCGTTATAAAATTCTGAGAATTTTCATATATTTAGTTCGACGAACAGTTAAAATAATTATACCAAGTATAAACCTAAAAAAAAACGCAATTTCAAACTATCATAATCCGACCAATCATGGGACGACACGTGTTACCCCTTATCCTTCCCCGATCCCCCCCACCTCCTCCCTTCCCCATTTTCTTCCCTCACGGGACGACACGTCGTACAGTGCACGAGTCACATCCCTCTGGCCCCAATAGTAATAGGAGGTGAATAATTTCTAGTCGACCTGATCCAGTTTCATCTCCATCATTTCGACGTGACTCTCGGGATGGATTGGCTAGAAACACATAAGTGAATCATTGACTGCGAGAGAAAACTCGTTCATCTGAAGAGTCCCAAGAACGGAAAGATCGCCTTCCATGGAGAGGGCTCGAGAGCTGAATTACGACTAGTGTCGACATTATCTGCGCAAAAATTTCTGCGTAAGGGATGTCGAGGCTACTTGTCCAGTCCTGAGACATCGTCCAGGGTGGGAATAGACATTTCCGCAATATCCATTGTCAGGGAATATACAGACGTGTTTTCTAAAGATATCCCGGGAATGCCACCCTGTCGAGAAATCGACTTTGGCTTTGATTTAGTACCAGGCGCAGCTCCGGTGTCTAAAACCCCCTATAGAATGGCCCCAGTGGAATTGAAGGAGTTGAAGAAGCAGTTAGAAGAATTATTACAAAAGGGATATATACGACCTAGAAGAAGGACGGGAGCATGAGGTTATATGTCGATTATCGTGAACTTAATAAAATCACGAATAGGAATCGATACCCACTACCTCGGATTGATGATTTATTTGACCAGTTACAAGGAGCAGTCATCTATTCTAAGATCGATCTTCGATCGGGATATCATCAGCTACGCATTCGACGGAGCGATATTCCCATAACAGCGTTTCGCACATGCTATGGGCACTACGAATTCCTAGTAATGCCTTTTGGGCTTACGAATGCCCCATCGGCATTCATGGAATTGATAAATCGAATCTTTCATCCATACCTGGATCAATTCGTAGTGGTCTTCATTGATGACATCCTAGTCTACTCTAAAACGATACAAGATCACGAAGTACATCTACGCATAGTCCTAAAAACGTTACGGAACCACCAGTTGTACGCCAAGTTGAAGAAGTGTGAATTTTGACTGGAGAAAGTCACATTCCTCGGGCACGTGGTGTCCGGAGAAGGCATCAGGGTCGATCCGAAGATAGAAGTAGTCACGGAGTGGGCCAGACCGACCAACGCAACCGAAGTTATGAGCTTCATTGGATTGACGATGTACTACCGTCGATTTGTCAAGAATTTTTCCAAGATAGTTATGCCCTTGACAAATTTGGCGCGCAAATCTTTAAGGTTTCTGTGGACAGACAAATGTGAAGCCGCATTCTAAGAACTGAAGAAACGCCTGCACCGGTCCTCGCCCTTCCAGCGGGTGAGGAAGGATTCTGCATCTACAGCGATGCCTCCTTACAGGGTCTTGGATGCGTATTGATGCAACAGGGCAAGGTGATTGCGTACGCATCAAGACAACTAAAACCGTACGAGGTGAACTACCCGACACATGACCTTGAATTGGCTGCTGTAGTATTCGCACTCAAAATCTGGCAACATTATTTGTATGGAGTCACTTGTCAGGTCTACACCGATCATAGTAGCCTAAAGTACATCTTTACTCAAAAGGAACTGAACATGCGACAACGAAGATTGTTATAATTAATAAAAGACTATGACTTGGAAATTCAGTACCATCCAGGCAAGGCCAATGTAGTGACGGACGCATTGAGTAGGAAGGTCCGTAGAGCAGAGGGTAGTCTACAAATATTAAGGATCACGGAGGCCGACATGATTGATGAGTTTAACAAGCTGGAGATAGAGATTCGAATACCCTCGCTGGAAGGGGTAATGATGAGTTTGCAGATTCAGCCGACCTTACAAGAAGAGATAGTTCAGTCCCAGGGGACTGACGAATCGATGCAGAAGATAAAAAATGAGATTTATTTAGGGAAAGCCCCAGGATTCATGATTCATGAAGACGATGCCATACGATTTCAAGGACGGCTGTGCGTGCCCAGTGATCCGGAGCTGAAGAGGAGAGTCATGGAGGAGGCATACCAGACGCCATACTCCATCCACCCTGGAGGTAACAAGATGTACCAGGACTTGAGACAGAACTTCTGGTGAGGTAATATGAAGAGGGAGATAGTAGAATTCGTGTCAAGATGTCTCACTTGTCAACAGGTGAAGATGGAACACCGACGACCCGGGGGATTACTTCAAACCTTAGAAATTCCCACACGGAAATGGGAGTCAATATTCATGGATTTAATCACGGGACTTCCAACGAGTACTGGGGGTAAGAACTCGATATGGGTCATTGTAGACAGACTGACTAAATCTGCACACTTCTTACCCACCAAGAAGACCTGGGACGTGAGGCGACTGGCGGGATTATATGTGAATGAAATTGTTAGGCTCCACGGCGTACCAAGTTCTATCATTTCAGATAGGGATGCTAGGTTCCAATCACGATTCTGGAAGGACATACAGGAGGCATGCGGGACACGACTGAATTTCAGCACGGCTTTCCATCCAGCAACTGATGGCCAGACAGAGAGGACTATACAGACATTGGAGGACATGCTACGAGCGTGTGCACTTGACTTTACGGGGTGTTGGGACGCATACTTACCACTAATGGAGTTCACCTACAATAATAGTTTCCACGCTACTATCGGCATGGCACCATACGAAGCATTATATGCTAAAACATGTCGATCGTCAGTGTACCGGGATGGCATTGACGACATGGTGGCCTTAGGGCCCGAGATGGTGCAACAGATGGCTGACACGATCAAGTTGATTAGATTCCGGATGAAGATCGCTCAAGACCGACAGAAGAGTTATGCGGATAATCGACGACGACAGTTGGAATTTGAAGTTGGAGATCACGTCTTCCTGAAGGTTTCCCCAACGAAGGGAGTAATGAGGTTCAGAAAGAGAGGAAAGTTTAGCCCCCGCTACATTCGCCCCTTCGAGGTTCTAGAAAGAGTGGGGACGCTTGCCTATTGATTGACGTTACCAGTTGAATTGTCAACAGTACACAACGTGTTCCATGTCTCTCAACCGAGGAAGTATCTGGCCGACCCAAGCCACATCATCCAACACGTACCAGCAGAGTTGAACAAGGACTTGACGTACGAAGAACAACCCCAAGAGATACTAGATCGTCGTGAGAAGGTCCTGAAGAATCGAACGATAGTCCTAGTCAAGGTTTTTTGGTCGAACGGCGAGGTATTCAAAGCCACATGGGAACTAGAGGAGATGATGTGAACGCATTACCCTCATCTGTTCCAGGGTGATTGATAGATTCCTAAAAGTTGGTACTCAAGCTATGTAGTTTCGAGGACGAAACTTTTTAAAAATTGGTAGTAATGTAATAAATTGAGAAAATTTATTTTTCCAGATTGTCGTTTTAACTATAAATACGAACTCGTTATAAAATTCTGAGAATTTTTATATATTTAGTTCGACGAATAGTTAAAATAATTATATCAAATATAAACCTAAAGAATAACGCAATTTCAAACTATCCTAATCCGTCTAATCACAGGACGACACGTGTCCCCCCTTATCCTTTCCCCGATCTCCCCCACCTTCCTCCCTTCCCCATTTTCTTCCCCTCACTCTCCCTACCTCCCCGCTCAGCCTCCTCCCTCACCACCACTGCCCACCGTCTGCAACCGCCCCGGTCAACCCCTCCTCCTTCTCCCCTCTTCCCTCTTCTCCGCTCGTTGCCGTCACTGAACGCCGCCTCAAGCCACTGCCGAAGCCACCCAACGCGTCCCCGTCCTGTTCGCCTCGTCGCTGCAGACCGCTGCCCCAGCCGGACCACGTTGCCACTCCCCTCTGCCTCGCTCGTCAGACCCAGCGTCGCCGTCTTGCTCACTACACCAGCCTCGCCAACCTCAGCCGCCGCCAACCGACAGCCACCAGCAGCCACCGCAGTCTCACGTCCACCCACCGCGTGCAGCCGCCGCCAGTCACGCCGCCATCGTAGCCGCTTCGCTCCTCTCTCGCGTGAGGTAGCCCAACCCCATCAAAATATCCTTAATTTGATGATTCCTGATTGTGGATCTGAAACTGTATGTGTGATGTGTATGGGATGGATTGATAATGTGAATTGATGGAGTTTGGGACTGTACTGAGACGATGATCCATAGGTTACGGTGAGTTTGGGAGATGAGGGTGATGTATGAAGTGACCGTATGGGTTGATGATCACTGTTTGAGTAACGATTATACGATAATACGATATGATCGTAACTAAAATTAAGAGTGTAGTTATTAAAAGAAAACCGTCATTGAATACGATAATACAATTAATGGGACATGAAAATAAAGATTCTATGGTCGCATTGGTAGGGGCGGAGGCCCCTTAGATCGTTCTTGGTCGCATGAGGGAGAGAAATGATACCCTGAAAAATTCTATGGTAGCCTTGATAGGGACGGAGGCCCCTTAGATCGTTCTTAGTCGCATGGGGGAGAGAAATTGTATCCTGAAGGATTCTACGATTGCATTGGTAGGGACGGAGGCACCTTAGATCGTTCATGATTGCATGGAGGAGAGAAATGGCACCCTGGAGGATTCTATGGTTCCTTTGGTAGTGGCGGAGGCCCCTTAGATATTTCATGGTCGTATGAGGGAAAGGAATGGTACCTCTTTGAGGATTCTATGGTCGCATTGGTAGGGGCGGATGCTCCTTACATGTTTGTTTGATCGCACGGGGGAGAGAAATGGTACCCCTTGAGTATCTTATGGTCGCACTGGTAAGGGACGGATACCCTTCGATGGCTCTTGGGTCGCAATTGGGTAAAGAGGAAGGAAAACGGTTTAATCTTTCTTCGGTGGTGGGGTCTAACTGTGAAAGTCCATATCAATGTAGCACGTGCTTCAGTGATAGGAACAATACTGATTAGAAAGTTGGATGAGATATAACATGATGGGGTCATAAATGAATGATTAATAGAACGGTCGGGGTTAAATAATGATAACAAAAAGGGAAGGGGATTTTAATATACTGTCATATGTGACGTGCTATGGCAGGTGACAAGGCTATAGCACGTGACATTCAACCCATGGCAGTACCCGGGGTTTACTGAGCGAATCTTTGCTCATGGATTTCTCTGTTTTCTTTGATTGTCTCTTGTGCAGGTTCAGATGAGGAGAACAAAGCCCCTGAGTAGTTACTCTGACATGGGTCCCTATTGTATTATATGTAATATTTAGAACGTATGGTTGTACTTGAATCATAAGACCGACTATGGATGATTGTAATAATTGCCTTTCCTTACGTTCTGTTAGGTAAATCCTGTTATGAATTTGCCTTGCTATGGACCCCGGTCTATAGCGACAGTGACGTCACGTACCTCTAAGCTATAAAATGTTGTGGCATTACACAGGCTATCCACTTTCGTTCCTTTTCCGTCCTTGAGATCTTTCTTTCAACACTTGTCCTTCTTCGTTTTCTATCCCATGTTTGTCTTGCGATGAAATACCATCGACAGCGAGTCGGTGTCTAATTGTAAATATGTCAGCATGTGTTTGATGTTTTGAGTTTCATATCATTTCATTTCTTTCATTTCTTTCTTTCTTCTTCTTTTTTTTTTTTTTTTTGATGTGTTTGGTCATCTTCTAATTTCGATTTTACGCTTCCTGTTGCTTCCTTTTTTTTTTTTTATCGGCGTCAAATATCTAACTTGTATTGAACTCGTGATATCGTTTGTTCATATCCTTTTCGGTAAACTTGATTTGAAAAATTCGTCTTTGTTCAACTATCCTTTTGAGCAATTTTAGAATTGTCATTGTACCTATAATCTATGAAATTATCGATATTAAGATGTCAAACATCATTGACATTATATATATTTGAATTCTTTCTAATATTTTTATTGTTCATCGAATTCTTATCTTTTTGTTACTAGCTATTAGTTGAGTCGCTGGTATGCCCGCCTGTTGTTTAACTTTTCTATCGAAAAGGAGCGTCGTGGTTGCTATGTTGTATTTGGTCTCCACTTCTATTTTTGTACCTGCTCGAATATGTTTATTGTTAGTAGATTAATGAATAGAAAAATCTATAAAATCGAAAGTATTGGTTTCCATAATAAATTTTTTCCCTTTGAGTGGTATCTGATCTAAACAATTATCGCAAACTAAGTTGTTTTTCATATGTATCATTTTATGATGTCACTTCGTGCAAGCATTGTTGTGCCATGGATAAACATCATAGAGCTTAATAATGATTGTATCGCACGTGCAAAAAAAAAAAAAAACAAAACACAAAACACAAAAAAAACACTTTCGCCTGTAAGAAGATTATTTTTCGTACATCTTATCAACAGTTGTACATAATTATGGAGCTCATTGTTTCAATTTTTCAAGTAGGTTATTTTTTTTATCTTACTTGATAGAATATACTTTAAAATTTCTGCAATAGTTCTTCTGTTTTTTGTTTTGAGTTGTTCCACTGTTTCATCACTTTGAAGTTCTTCTTTTGCAACAGTATCCGATTTCCTCCGTCGATTTTGTTCATTGATTGCATTTCTCTAGTTTCCTCGATATCAGGATTGACGAAGAACATTGCTGTTTGTAAGAATAGAATCTATAACCTGCTGTTTTGAATAGAGCTTTTAAATTTTTTTCTTATTCCTTCTTCGAACTGCCTCGTATGGGAAGAAAAGTCGTGCTTGAACTTTGATAGAGATGAGAGAACAGTGTCAATGAACTATGCCCCAATGGTTTCTGATTATATACAAATCACATATTGCAAAAACTGTGTAGTTATCTGACGTATATTGAAGCGTATGACGGTGAAGACATGATCATTCTAACATATCATAAAATGAAGATTTGTTGATTGAAATAAATACAATATAATGCAAGTATTAAAATTCTAAATATTGTTGATTGAAAAAAAAAATTATAATGGATAAAATCACAGCATTTATGGCTTGTAGTTATAATAGCGATTATCTAGATCATACTTTCATCTTTATGTCTTTCCTCTTCTTGTCACTATATGGATACGAAGCATGATGCACACAAATTTTATAGAATATATGTAACGTCCCGATTTTTGAGTCCTTTTCTGAAAACCCTCGTGGCATTACTGCCGCCAGGGTCCCACAAACCCTAACCAGACAATTCAACTTAACTCGGTTTAGAATAAGTCCAAATGAAAATACACTTGTATTATCAAATTAGATCAATA
Source organism: Drosera spatulata (assembly GCA_035668315.1). NCBI lineage: Eukaryota > Viridiplantae > Streptophyta > Magnoliopsida > Caryophyllales > Droseraceae > Drosera > Drosera spatulata. The sequence continues at coordinate 16,382 of JAOVYX010018043.1, read as the reverse complement.
AGTTTACTTATTTATTACATATTAAAGCAGCAGAAACTTAGAAATGTTGTCCCAAGCATTAATATTACAAACAGGATCATAGTTTAATTAAAATCCGTCCTCAAGTCTTGCACCTGAAAAGATGAAAATCAAAAAACAAAAGAAAAGCAATGCCGTGAGCTATACGAGCTCAGTAACGTGCCGGTCCTTTTTTTAGGGGAAGCACAAAAAAGAAAAAAGAGAGAACAATCTGTCCTGAAACCACAACAAAATCAGTCATTCGATTAACATTCATGACAGACCACAAATATCCTCTTGTTAACACTGTGACCTTGGCCAAACATGTAAATCCATAACTTCTTCTAGAAACTTAAAGTTCGGGGTCACTCGAAATAGGGGATCAATCTGTAACGACGTCCAAGGGTCTCCTGCAACGAGATACCCCACAACGTGACAACCTCACAGGATTGTCTACGCGTGTAAGATGATTAGTCGCAACTACTCATCTCTGTATAGTTTAACCTGACATCTTCCCCAAGTCATAGTGTAACAACTCAGTAGGATTAACAAACTCGGAGTTTAACCTCACCTCTCATGAATTCATTCCTATTTTACATTTTCATCTTCAACATGACATCATTTATAGAATTAATCTGTATTAACCCTAATCTTTTTTCATTATCATGTGTCAAACCTTGTAAACCTAACACTTGTCTTTATCACATTCACATATATATCGTACAGGGTTATCGGAGAAAAACCTACCCAAACCCTAGCATTAGGACTATCAGGGTTAGGCTATCATGAACTGCGATTAGCTACAAGTGCTACCATACAATCATACAATAACACGGAAATGAAAACATAACACAGCACAACATCACACAACGCACAGAGCAAAACTACCTACCATGCGTTAATATACAACTAGTATATTAACATGTATCGCCATCCAAATCAGAAATCTAAACGTTACCTTCTTATTGTAATTTCCTCACACGCACACTCAACTTATTCTTTACGTCTCAACGGATGAAATCTTCAAATCCTATATCATGGTATGATTCACATATTAGTACATTTATTTGTTCGCGTTACGGTGTTAAACATGTTTATTCATACTTCCTCCAAAACCATTAGTGCTAATTATAAGTGTTTGGAGTTGTTTTGAGATCAAAACGATCATTCTCGATCCAAAAGGTTCTGAGATGACATCCTGATCTCTAAGTTGGATATCCCGACCTCTGAAATGGGTGTCTCGATGTCTGGAATGAACGTTCCTGCCTTTGAAGTAAGCTTCTCGGCCTTTGGAACGAGTATCCTAGATTTTATCCATCTTGACCTTTTGTCGTATTTCAATCTATAACTTATTGTATACAATCCTAAAAATTATTCCGTAAAATTCAACAGAAACTAAACTTCATGATCTTTCCAGTGACATGAAGTTTCCATCATAACACCTTACCAATAATAACAGTTAATTAGTTCAAGTTTATATTTTCTGCTAGTTCAGGCAGTTTAACTTTACTTCATTAATTAGCTCATAACTCTCTACATACAATTTTTAATAATTATTGTAAGCTGTTCTTGAAATTAGACTTCCATACCTTTTCACTGATATAAGGCTTGTCTTTTAAAACTTCCTACATAATTTTATATAAAGCAACAAATGCATCTCTATAACCAATTTTTACAGATTAATATATCCGTACGTTTTGATTTATAAGTTAAGATTCTCATCTCCGAATCATGATTTATTATCTTTTATAGAAACTAAACATATGAGGATTCAATATATATTAATATCATGATTTATTAAAGAGTGTATAATTTCCCATAAAATCTCTAACCAAGAAGATTACTTTCTCTCAATGGTGATAGAAATGCCCCGAAACTTCAATAATTTTTTCAGATTTTCTGGCCTGAATTCAAACGCGCATAACTTCCTCGTTTCTTAACTAAATTGGGTGATTCTTAATTCGTTGGAAACATCACGAAGTCCTCTACAACCTTGTTTCAAGACTCATTTGCTGAATTAGGCTCTAACTGGAGTTAAAACGCGTTCTAATATCGAATGTCAAAGCTGTCCAGAAATTGGTATGGTTTGTTTACTAATTTTTTATGTTTTACCCAATCAATTCAATCCCAAATGATCTAAAACTTCATAAACATAACATTTATTTAGTTTGTGTCATGTTTGTTTAGCTTTAGACTTGTTTGATACATAAAATCTTAGGTTTCCGGGTCTCACGAGCATAACTCGTCTTTTAACTCATAAATGCATTTCAACTATCCGTGGCTTGTTTTTCTTGTTATTTTTCTTATATTTTGATCACATATGATTGGTTAAGAGTTGAAAACAGAAGTAGCGTAGCTCACCCTCTCGTTGAAACAGTTCTGAGCCCGGTTTTCCTTGGTTTGCTTTCCACGTGAGGAACTTCGTGTGACTGTTTCCTTGTTCAACTTATACCCAAACGTTTTCTCCTCCCTTCCTTCTTTCTTCCAGTAGCTACCGTAACCCAATCCCAACCTGCCGTGATCCTTGAGGATAAGTGGCGACCGTTGATGATCACGGTAGAACCAAGTAAAGCAAAGAGAGAATGAGAGAAGGTGTATTGCTTTCTGTGAAAAGCCAAGGGAGAGCTTGAGTGATTGAGAGAGAGCAGTGGTGTGATGCTTGGATCTACCAAAGAAAATGTGTGAGAGATTGATCCTGCTAATGCGTGATCCAGCAAGGGAAAGAGTGAGTGGAGTAGGTGAGGTGCTTGGGTTAGGCGGGGTAGAGAAGTTGCTGGCAGGATCCCAAAAGCAAAGGAAAAGAATGGAGGAAAGAAGAAAAGTGATGGGGAGTGGGGTAATTAAAAATAAAAAACCCCGTTTCATTTAATCGCAGGACCAGTTAATCTCATATCTCCCACAGCCTTCGCTCAAACTTTATCACCACGCTCAGAAAAATCATGTTATTAATTAACATATAATTTTCCAAATTTTTCCGTGATAAAAAATTATCCAACTTCGTCACAAGTTTCAATGTTATGAACGTAACGTTACGTCTCAAAACCTTGAAATGAGATTCACTTCTTTCTTTTAATTTATTATAAACGAAGAAACGTATATTTTATTACGTTTATTATTTTTCGAACTATTATTTGATCAAAATTTTTATATTTATTTGATCGTAATTTTCTGAGGCTTTACAATATAAGTTTTGGTTCTTTCACAAGAAATATTTTTTTTTAAAGACTGTCTAGTTAAAATATACAAATTATTAATATAAATGTTTATCTATATCGTAAGCAAAAAATCATAAGATATGGAGTAAAAAAATCATAAGATTAAAAGGATGGTTATGATTGGGTGTGAAATATTAGTTTGAAATGAATGGTTATGATTGGTTGCAAAATATTAGATTTTAATGTATATAACTAATATAAACAATTAATCTTATGCAATTTTTTTGAAAGTGAATCTTATGTAATTAATTTTGTGATTGAGGGTAAAATATTAGATTAAAAGATATGGATGAGTCTTGTGATTGGTTACGAAATATTGAATTAAAAGATATTAGAATATTAAATAAAAAATCATAAAATATGGAGTAAAAGTTCATAAACTTAAAATGATGGTTATGATTGAATATGAAATATTGTATTAAAATGAATGATTGTAAAATATTAGATATTATTGTACATAAATAATAAAAACACTTAACTTTATGTATTGGCATCCTATGATATACTGTCCGAAAGCTTATAATATATATCAGATTGATGTTTTAGAATAAATTTATAATATTTATATTTTAATCGTCGTTATATGTATGTCAAATTTTATATCAATATACATACAAAATCAAAAAAATTCAAAAATAATAAAACAAAAAAAAATGATTAATATAAAACAAAAGAATATTAATGTATTAAAAAAAAAACCAGCGGCTAAGAACTTGTTATCCCAGAATAAACACACCTTCCATAAGTAAAAAGGCGATCTGAAAACGATAGCGTCTTGTTGTTTCGCCTCCTCGACTGCCTGCCGTGTCTCTGGCTGCTCCTCAGTTTCTGTTGGTGGATCTGGTCACGCTTCTCTTTCTCTGTCGCTCTCCTAGTGTTCCTCCTTGTCGTCGTCGTCTTCACTTTCTTTGTATTAGAACTTGCCATTGTATTGTTGTGATTTCTCGATCTGAAATATTAGGGTTTTGGTTGAAGTACAGGAGGAGAAAGGCAAGGGGAGGCAAAAAGGTGACTAAACTAGCCAATCTGAGAAGAGTGAAAAGATGTTCGGAAGAGCGCCGAAGAAGAGCGACAACAGTAAGTATTACGAGATATTGGGAGTCTCCAAAAACGCTTCTCAGGATGATCTCAAGAAGGCTTACAGGAAAGCCGCTATCAAAAATCACCCGGACAAGGGCGGCGATCCCGAAAAGGTTATCAATCGTAGTACTAGTAGTACCTTTTTCAGAGAGTCCCTAACTCTCCAAGTCTCCAGTGCATAGGATCTGCTTTTTTTTATTATTATTATTTAAGAAGCACCATTCTGTTTCTTGATTCATTTCACTGCCCACTCCTTGCGCCTATTATTGTTTCTTGAAACTAATCATGCATATGCCCAAGATTACTTTCAAAATCACTTTTTCCTCCTTTGGTATAAGTATAATTATGCGTAACTATTAAGTCATTATCTATGGTTGAGCCAACCATTAAATAAGGTGTTTCACAGGATGAAGTAGAACACTTTTATCACGTGGATCAAATGCAATAGAAATAGCCTGTTCAAATTATGGTTGATCCTTTGTATTCATCTTGTTGTCCCTCACTCCCTCGTCAACAACTGCTTTAAAACTAGGAGGTGATGTTAATGGTTTGGGTTTTTGGTTTGATTTATAGTTCAAGGAATTGGCTCAAGCATACGAGGTTCTCAGTGACCCAGAGAAACGTGAGATATACGACCAATATGGCGAAGATGCCCTCAAGGAAGGAATGGGTGGTGGCGGCGGCGGACATGACCCATTTGACATCTTCTCATCATTTTTTGGTGGAAACCCTTTTGGTGGTGGTGAGAATACTCTGCACATTAATTTTCCCCACCAGGAGGTGATCTGGGTTTTTATATTTAATCAGCCGAATCTGATGCTGACTGTGCTATCTTAGGTGGCAGCAGCAGTAGAGGTAGAAGGCAAAGAAGGGGTGAGGATGTGGTTCATCCTATGAAAGTCTCATTGGAGGACCTCTACAATGGTACTACGAAGAAGCTGTCTTTGTCCCGCAAAGTGATATGTGCAAAGTGCAACGGGTGAGCGGTTGACCGCATATATATGGATCTCCTTCTTGACTACATTTTATTGCATCTGTGTATCTTGTAGTGGGTTGCTCTTTCTCTTGGGAGTTGGGTGGAATGCAATATAGCTGCCTCACCTAGTCCTTCTCCTGCCCAATATTCTAGAACTCTAGGGAGATGACACCCAGAGGAAGATTAGCTATCATATAGCTTGTTAGTTGTTACGGAATACCAAAGTTATTAAGGCGTCAAGTCGACAAGGCGAGTCGAGCGGTCTTAGGAAGCTTAGGCGCCCGTCTAGTCATCAATAAGGCGACCAATGTTACAAATAATGGTTTCATTACTCGAGCGGTGCAGGATCAAATACCTTTTAATTGGTTTAATCATGTGATGAAATGTTTACTCGATTTTTAATATCATTAATAAAAGTATTTATATAAAATCATGTGATATAAATATAAATACTAAAGGGTGATTCCTTCGGAATAACCTTTTGAAGAATATTAATATAAATACCTTTCACTATACAAAAATATACCTTGATGAAAAAGAAAAAGAAGTTAGAATTCCATTGGAAGGAAAGGCTCGATGAAGATAAAGAAGAAACAAGTAAGAGGCATTCTTAGGCAGAGGAAAAGCCATATTCAGTAGAATTACTTAAGGGTTTTTTTTTTCTTTTATTGTTTTGTCGTTTCGTTCCCTACTTAGGTTGCATATCTTTTTTTTCCCTCAATTGACTCTTTTTTATTTAGGTTAAAAAGAATTAATTAATAAGCAATTAGTCATCGGTTATTTAAACAGAAATAAGGATTAATCAGTCAATTAATCCTTTAACCGCTTAATTCAAGTGATTTTCCAAAAATTACTCGTCATACTTTCGAAAACGATTAATCAGGCGATTAATACGTTTTTTTACAACACCTAGGCGACGAGTCGATCATATACCTTATATATACATATTCTTGTACATGTGCAGACATATATTAAATAACTTACATTTAATCACTCCATTTGAAAACATAATTTCAAATAACATCAACATGAATCCTACAAGGCATCAAGCTAGTTAGCAAATATCAACACATAAAATAACAACAGTACATGAGTTTTACATAATAATAACTCATTGAAAGGTTTTCAAAGCAAAAACTAAGGGTTCTTATGATGTTTTGTCTTTTATGGTTATCGAGAGAATTGCAAATATCCGCTTTCCCATCTTGTTTTATTACTCCTTCGTTCCAAATTAATGGCAACTTATTGATCATACAAGCGGATTATTGCAAGAGTTGAATTTAGTAGGAATGACCCCCATACCTCTTATGAATGAATGGGACAAAAAAGGATAGGAAAAATGATAGTGAAGTGTGATGATTTGATATAAAGAAAAGGTAGGGGTATGTGGATAATTTTAATTAAAAAAAACTTTCTTTTTATAGTATAAATATAATTTTTGAGACGGACAAATATAAAAAATTATTGTAAGGTCGGGTGTTTTAACAAAAAGCATTAATCCTCTGTCAAATTAGTCAATTATAATCTTATCCTTAATTTTTCATAAAATGTCGATCATGCCCTAAATTTTAATTTTGACAGCTAAGGCGCTCGTCTTGCACATAAGTCATCCAAATTCAGCCAAGTCGTCCTCAAGGCGATGACTTTCTACCACAGGCGATCTCCTTGATCCCTCAAAGTAAAAGATTTGTCTAGCCCTTTATAGACCGCCTTGACGCCTAAGCAACGGGTAGGCTACGCCTTGATAACTATGCTGAATACCATACTAATATTATACTCCCTCCGTCCCATAAAAATTGTAACGAATTGACGGTGTATACATGTCAAGGTGAACTTTAACCCGCCTCGCGGGACGATCAAATAGTATTTTTTGTTAAATTGTTAAACACTAATGATAGTTCTTGTTGTGTAGTATAACTTAGGCTAAAAAATATTCACTTTTATGTTGTCTAAGGATAAAATGAAGTTAGTCAAAATACGTACGAAATAATATCAAAAGTCAAACTATTGCAATTTTCATGGGACGGAGGGAGTAGCGGTTAATCTGCTTGCCTTGCTGTCTGACTAGTCGAGTAGTTAGTGTAGCCACTATGCAGATCACAGTGAGTTGGGTTGCCCTAGATGGATTTTCATGCTGAGATATGCATTTCACTTTTTAGGAATCTATTTCTATAAATATGTAGGCAAGGGTCCAATAGCCGGATATGGATCCTCATTTGGATTATCAGTTCTAGTGTGTGCCGAATATCCAACCTTCTTAGCTCTTATAATATGTATGTTCTTTGTGGCAATGATTGCAGCAAAGGGTCCAAATCGGGAGCTTCAATGAAATGCTCTGGTTGCCAAGGATCTGGAATGAAAATCTCGATTAGACAACTTGGCCCTTCTATGATTCAGCAGATGCAGCAGCCTTGTGATGAATGCAAGGGTACTGGTGAGACTATCAATTATAGAGATCGCTGCCCACAGTGCAAAGGTGCGAAGGTTTTGCAGGAGAGGAAAGTTTTGGAAGTAGTTGTTGAGAAGGGAATGCAGAATGGGCAGAAGATAACCTTTACTGGAGAAGCAGATGAAGCTGTAAATATTTTCCCCTCTCATAGTGTGAACTTTGTTACATCCTACTATTGCTATTTTCTTATGGTACACCGTTCATGGATACTAAGTTTCATGCATCTCCATATTATTGCAGCCTGACACAATAACTGGCGACATAGTATTCGTCCTGCAGCTGAAAGAGAATCCAAAGTTTAAGCGCAAGGGTGATGACCTATTCTATGAGCATACATTGTCGCTGACTGAGGCGCTATGTGGTTTCCAGTTTGTCTTGACCCACCTGGATAATAGACAACTTATCATTAAATCTCAGCCTGGAGAAGTTGTCAAGCCAGGTAATTTGTCATGTCTGTTTGTCCTAATTTGCGGTCATGTAATTATGGCTGTGAGTTAAATCATGTAAATTTGTTTAGGAGACATAGTTTAACAAAGAGAACACTGTAGTAAACATTATTACTGCCCCCCCCCCAAAAAAAAAACACAAAAAAGAACCCCAAAAATTTTGAAATATAATAAATAAAAACGAAAAAATGAAGGAAAGAAAGACAAGAGGAACAAATATCGGAATGATCGTCGACCCGATAACTTGAAACCTGATTGGATTGACTTGACTGTATTATGAAATACTGACTGGGTTTTCACTAGTGATATTTTCATTAGGTCTAGGAGAATATGTTAATTGTGAAATTGAAGGTGATCATGGAGGAAAAAGGGCTTAATGCTTAGTAGAAATGATATGGGTTATGGATTACATTGAACGTTGTTAGAGTAATAATTCTGGAGTAAAAATGTTCTTTTCTGAAGAGATTTTCTTTTGTCTTGGATTGATGTTAGATAGACATGGTTAGTAGGTGGCGCTGCTGACACGATAATAGTTCACGAATGCTCTGATATCAGTCAAGTATTTCTTGCTTTGAATTTGTGATCTTAGTTCATAAATGCTCTGATATCTTGAGGTAATCACAATTAAAGTGGGATCAGAGATTAGCTTTCGAATGAAAATTGTTGGTGCATCTTTAGAGAGATGTAATTGATAGATATGATTACAATATGGCTTTGGTTCATGATGACCTTACGGAAGACGTCACACACTACAGTATCTCCATAAATCATTCGCATAATGAGACAAAGCCTTGTCTTGTAATGTACTTACTAACTTGTGTACTGCTAGATGTCCATCGACATTGTCGTTGAGAGCTTTATATGCTCAGCACATTTATTGTGCATTTTATGGAACCATAGAATGAGTTCTTGTTTTGATTCTTTCCCTACTTTTATTTGGTTTAAGAAAGTTTCCAAGAATTATGTGCTTCTGTACCAAGTTCTAAAGTCTTCTGTGTATCATTTATTTTTAATTGTACCTGGTCGCCTTGATCAAAAATAAAATAAAATAAATAACGGTACCTGGTCTCCAGTCACCACTCCTGTGATTATGTTGGATATATCTGATGGATTTATGTGGGGCGGTGCAGACCAATTCAAGGCTATAAATGATGAAGGTATGCCAATGTACCAAAGGCCATTCATAAAGGGGAAGTTATACATACAATTCAGCATAGAGTTCCCAGATTCACTGAGCTTGGAGCAGTCCAAGGCTGTGGAGGCGGTGCTTCCACCAAGGCCTTCAATTCCCCTTTCTAACATGGAATTGGAGGAGTGCGAGGAGACTATGCTGCATGATGTCAATATTGAAGAAGAAATGCGGAGGAAGCAAGCGCAAGCCCAGCAGGAAGCATATGAAGAGGACGATGATGTGCATGGAGGAGGTGCTCAGAGAGTTCAGTGCGCTCAGCAGTAACGGCGGTAGGCTGGAGCTCGGCCTAAGGGAGATCACTGTCCCTTTGTTGGTTGGTAGGTATTTTGACTGGATATGAGATACTCTTACCAATCTCGAGCAGAAGCAATGCTTATTAGATTGATGCCTGTTCTTTTGTTTTGTTCTATATGGGCAATCTGATGTGTGAAACATCGTATGATTCATGAGGTATTATTGTCATGACATACGATTCTATTTGTACTAATAGAGTTTTCGGCTTACTGTTGTTGGATTTTTTTTCATTTCTACTTGCATTTTTTTATTTTATTTTTTTTAGCAAGGTACAAAAACAGCTTTGATCCCTCCCTCAGATGGATATGATGATGTGGGTTGGGGGAATGGATGGACTTTCTCTCCTGGAACAACAAGGCTGCGGCTGTGTGCGGCGATGTGCACCTGTGAAATTGTTGTCGTCATATGAGATGAATCGAAGTGGAAGGGTGCCTACATCTGTGATATTTCATATTTGGCCTTCAATGGTTCAAAGACTTTTCACGTCTGATTTCTCTATCCTCAGTTTGCAAATTTGAATTTCCTCGGGCCGTATTTTTTCCAGTCAAACTTGCGAACAAAAATGAATGGATGAATGTTGCCGGTGTGCTAACCTACTATATAGTAGGTAGCTAGTAATTACTATCCAATCGGGTACGGTGGATGATTGGAAGGATTGTCGTGTCCAATTTTCGAAGTCTAGTCTAGTTAGCAAGCTTAGGTTGCTACTTGTTAGTGATTTACTAATACTCCGTTTAACATTAGTTGAAGAATCATCGTTATTACAGTAGTATTATATTCTGTATCATTCAAATTGTTGGGATGCTGTTGCATGATTGAGATCTAATAAAAGCCACGGTGGTTTTTGATATTTTTGGCTTGTTTCTGAGTTCTGAGAACAGATCCTAAGGTGTATCACAGCACGTCCAGAACTCCGAAGCTTCACGATATATCTTGACTTTGGGAGGTTTTGTCATCTGTGTTTGATCGAGGGCGATCTCAAAATTATACCACTACTAATTACTAATTTCTCTTTTCAGTTCCCGCTCCCGCTTCTATATACTGGATCGATGATTGCGAAATAATTCCTGGCGAATGATTATGCTTAACCATTTGGGGACCGACGGCAAGAGTTGACTTATTAGTGATGGTAATCCCGTAGGTAGGAACTGAAAGGGACTCGTGGAAAAATGAATCCACGACTGGCCCTGCTCCTAACCCTATACAATACCACTCCAGCCTCAGCCTGAGCCTGAGCAGCCACGGAAGGCGACCAATCGGAGCTGGGAATGGAAGAGGGATGACATTTAAAATTCTGACTGACTCGCCAATTCCTAGCTCTAAACAGTACTCTACCAGAAAAAAAACTCAGATTCTGGGGGTGGTATAATCTTTCTTGCTGACTTAGCAGACCTTTGGACTTGTTGTATTGATTGGTTGCTTCAAATAAAGGGATACTTCTTCTCCTATCCATCTTTTCTTGACTTTCACAACACGCGCACCTTCGTCTTCCTTTTTCTCATCATCCCATTTGAGCCAGCTTGCAAGCTAACCCAAAAAAGAAGAAGAAGAAGAAGAAGACGTCGTAGAAGAAGAGAGATTATCAAGATCAGGACGCAAGAAGTAGCATGGCTACAAACAGCATCAGCCCTGGCGGCGCAGCCACAACCCAAGATGAGGATTATCCACAGGATGATACAGGGGACATCAACTATGGCGTTGTTGTCTTTGTCTGTGTTCTCATCATCATCATACTTGTTACCTTCATCTCCTTCATTTGCACCCGCATCCACCTGCAAGGGGATCAATGGCCCCCTCTTCCCAGGGGCTCTTTGACTCCATCCACGCTCCACGGTGTCAATCAGCGACCTCCCCACCAACAGCCGCAGCACCAACATATTCAGGAACCGGTGATGTCAATACGTATAAGCGACTCGGGACTGGATGAGGCCACCCTCCGCACTTTTCCCAGACTGCTCTACTCTCAAGCCAAAATACGTGGCAACAACAAAGGCAGCTGTACAGGTGGTGCAGGCCATCACCACTCTACCGGCTCATCCGCTTGTTGTTCTATCTGCTTAGGGGACTACAAAGAAACTGACGTCCTGCGCCTTTTGCCCGATTGTGGTCATCTGTTTCATCTCAAGTGTGTTGATCCATGGCTACGCCTTCGCCCTACCTGCCCAATTTGTCGGAGCTCCCCCGCCCCAAGTCCTCTTGCTGGTGGTACTCCACTTGCAGAAGTCGCTCCATTGGCGCGTAGTATGCTTGCTTAATTCGCTGGACGTGATGGAAACAACTCACTGGATAGACAACAACATCAGGGGGTGTATGTAAAACTCATGCTTGATTTCATCAAAGGCACCTGGACTCCCGGAGAGACATACTGGAAACCTGGCTCTTCAGTTTGCTATTTGTTTATCCTCTTATGGGTCGGCATCTCCAGTTCACCCGCCTAATCTCTGCCACGGTCTGATATATGTAACTCATTTATTCATAGAAATCCTACGATAGGTTGCTTCCCTGTAAAGAGATTCTTTTGATGCTGTCCAATCTTCATATTTGCATCGAACTTCATACATGTCTAAAGCTGCTCTTAGTTAAATACGGTGGTTTCCCATTGCGTTGAAAGAATTCACATTAATAGTCTGACCTCTGACGATGATGGCTCATGCCTTCTAATTGTGGGTTTGAGATGATAGCCCTGCACTCAGTAGTATGTTGAACAAAATACACAATTATGGGTTCTTGACAATGTGTCCTGCTATAATAAGATAATGTGAGCAATAGCAAATGAGGATGTGTAGAAATAACAGAGATTTCTCATTAATTCGACGAATCTTCTCTTCTAAAATTTGATCCATGTCACACATGGAATAAGTCTTATTCAGCAGTAGTTTTCTTCTGTCTATGGGAGCCCACTAGTACTTTCGTTCATACCCATCTTTTTCATTCGCAAAAGCATGTAAGGTAAAGCCTGTACCCGATGATAATAGCAATTCCCCTAAACGGTAACTTCCTTGGATAACCCTTTCATGTTTGCTTGAAGATTTCACAAGTGAGAGATACTTTGACGCACTTCATCGTTACTTAACAAAGACATTGAGGCACTGCAGGTAATATAATGGATGAGCAGACGCGCGTGCGTCAGATCCTATTAAGAAATACTAGTATTCGCTTGCCCTCACATCATTAACTCTGTTTTTATAGGAGGAACTCTGTTATTAATATGATAAACAATCCTTCCCTGAATTATGTTCTAGGGGGTTCAAAATATCATGAGCATATTAGAAATAATCTTTATATTTTACAACAGGGATAGGATTATATATATTTCACTATTTCTTGATGGGATTATAGGCTTGATGCCTTTATTTCAATTTAGTATCGAAAACAACCGATACCAAGGAGCAACACCAGCAAACAGAAATTGTTATCAACTCTTCAGTTCTCATAATGTAAGATCCGTTCCACGCCAAAGATCATCGACCCTCTTACAAGAGTGATGTCAAAAATCACTCTCACCGTTATGGGCTTTACATTTATTGTCCCTATCTCCAACCCCAGGAACCAAGTACTCATTTATAAATATATCGGGTATATATTTGCAAACCGGTATGTATAACTATGATAAGTTCTACCTGTACATATCCTTCTTGACATCGTACCCAACTCCTTCTATAAAGAGGGTGCCGGCTCCATGGCCGCCTTCCCTGCTTCCAGAGTTGCAGATTCTGCAGCAGCTGGAGAGCAGAACTGCATGTGATGGAACTCTATCTGCAAGCGGTGATGGAGAGGAGTTGATGCCATTAACCCTTTCTTTATATCAGCCTGCAACTCCCTTATGGGAATAGCCGCCAAAAAGCGATTGATATATTCCTTGGATGATTCCTTCCCTTTGCAGATCACTGTCTGTTTATCGCCATCACAGATTGTCTCACCGGAACATGTCTCCAGTGACCCTGCACCTGATTCTTGCGGTGGGTTCCCTTCATTAGCTCCCAGCTTGTCCTCCTCGGGCTGAGAATTACAGGCAACTGCAGCCTCCTCACCCTCAGGAGGTGTCTTTGTTATCACGGAGTCCTTATCGAACTTGAGGACATAGGCCTGCTTGCAGCCCTCAAAAAGCCTCTCCCCTAAAGTGTCAATGATGTAAATTGCTTCAGAATCAAACATTAGCACAAAGAAATGGTCGTTCCAACTGACAATGAACACCAGAGGATCACCACCATCAGGACAATCTGATGCAGTTTGACATATCGCGTCCCATATACCATCGAAAGACATCGCACCATGAAGGAAGCCAAATCCTTCCTCCTCGATTCCTTCAAGGTGAAAGAACCCGACGAAGGACTTCTCCGGCTCGACACAGAGAGGACGAACTTTGGCCTGGAGAACGGTCTCAAGATCAAAATGCTTATCAGGGAAACGTTCCCGATAAGCATCGTTCCTACAGAGGTTTCTCCATTGAAGTGAACCTTCTCTGATGAGGCGGTCAAATTCAGACTTAATGGGAATCTCACCGCCATGTTCTAGGAGATGGTTGGAAATAACAGTGACCAGAGCAGTGCATGCACTCTCACCGGCAGCTTTTTCATGTCTTTGGTCAATTGAGGCGAAAAACACTTGAGCTCGGAGTTTCATGGACCCATCACGGTTCACTACCTCCTTCCACTCCCAGCATCCAACGGCGAAATTATCATCTCCAAATTCAGAAACTCGTGTGTCCCCTTCCTCTTGGGATCTAATCGTCTGCAATGTCAGGCATAAATTAACAAAAGAAGGCATTCCACAACAAATCTGTTATACTGGGTGTGTTAAGCATGGCCATCTTAAATCACTCGAAACTGATAATAAGTTTTTTGAATAAAAGCTGCATGTCTATAAGGCGTCAGAGGGCAAGAAAGTAAACAAACAATATATTGATATGGAGAAGCCCTACCTCTTCTAAACTTTGGCCATTGGAATCGTGTCACTTTTGCTTCTATAACGTCAACAGATCACTGAAATACTTTTTACTTTAAGAATTAAGTGCAAAACCCTAATGCTGCCTAATTGGACTGATACTTGAAAATTCAAAAATATAAATAGCCCAAAAAACGATGAGAAGGTACAGCTTAATATATGTAACTGCAACTCCTTAACACATGGTAGATAAAAACAGTAGTTCAAGACAGATGCGTACCCTGAGAAACAACATGCCCAGGGAGCTAAGCTGACGACGATCAAAATCAATGTCATCTCCACCCTCTTCACTATACTCTTTCTTCAACAGTGGCTCTCCTTTATTCATTGGAGATCTATAACCCTTTTTCTTCCTCCATGACAAGATCCTACGTTTTGGACTCTGTATTAAGGATTGCTCCGAGGATGCAAGAGCTGATTCCTGAGCATTGTCTTCACAACAAACCTCTAGCTTGTGGGTGCTATAATAAAGCTGCTCCTCATCCTCACCACAGATCCGTTGCCCGAAAGCTCCACTGGCTAAATTGGCAGAGACCAATGTTCCATAACCAACAGTCTCCCAGACATGACCATTCCTCTTAATTTCCTCAGAGTCGTCTTCATCGGTACCATTGAAAGAGTCAGAGTCAAAAGGGTAAGTGTACCCGGAGTCTTCGCTTCCCGTGCCAGTGGAGCACTTACCATCATTGCATACTTCCCCAGGAGAGGGACTTCTCGCTTTTCTGGATGAAATAACATCAGTCAATTTCTTTATTCTCTTTATACTTGCTTTGAGAGCATATGGCTCATCATTTTCCAGAGTCCGAGGACCTCGGAAACAAGGAGTCAATGAAACCGGGATTAAGGATCTGGGTACTGCCTCTGGAGCTACTGGAGCAGTTGTCTGTTGTGTGAGGCTGAGAGATAACTGCATCATAAGTATTGGCAATATGAAGTTAGGGACCCTAAACTCATCATGAAACATGGTGTCTGGGTGGAACACCAAAGTATACTATTTTATGTAGCTACTTACACAAAGAGTTGGAGAGCACTTAGCGTCAGCCGCAGCCAGCTTGATGGGAAGATCAATCTCTATAGGTTTCCCATCATGAACAGGGAAGGAACCATACTCTGCAAGATTCAGTATTGCAGGTCCAGCGAAAATGACTCTAGTCTTTGATGTTTCACCCGAACCCTGAGATAAGACCAGTAAGGAGAAAGATTTTATAAACTTAACCGATGGGTATGAAGGATACATGAATATGGAAGCTTGAATCGTAACAGCAAGGAGCCAGTAACAAGGATGGAGAGGTTCTGAAGAAAGAAGAAAGAAGCAAGTCAACCAATAGTATCCAGCTTAGTAACGTGTCCATTCATAGTCATGAATCATCATCTAACAGGTATAACCATATAACCAATACAATTGCAATGTTAGGATAAGTAGCAAGACGGACCGGCAAGGATGACGAGTAATGATTCTTAGGGTGAATCAAAATAGAGTAAGAAGTGATTGGAGCAAGTAGTGAAGTCATAGAGGGATGAACATGGAACATGGGAGGAAGGAAAGGCAGGACAAAATCAAAAGTGAATAAATGAAGGAAGTGATAGGAAAAAATCCATGAAAAAACAAGAATGCGAAACGGTCAAACCAAAGCGGCAGAGGAAGGAAGTCATAGGAAGGATATACTCCGTATATATGTTACTACTTAGCATCATTTAACATGGATGGACCAAGTCAAAACAAAAGCATGATTGATTCTTCGGAATGGAAAGAGAATATGAAACTGACATTGAGAACGAAGAAGGCGAC
>JAOVYX010018042.1:0-20931 GCA_035668315.1 Drosera spatulata | reverse complement strand
CTATTCATGTCGTCAAACTATGTAACTAAATAGTTTCCGTACTTATGTTGTAATATGACTTGCATTAGCTAAGCAGGTTGAATTGAAGAATCGCAAGTATTTTTCTTGACTCTCGGTACCTCTATACCCGTTTGGTTTAGTTAACCTTATCATGAAGCGGGTTCGTGACGGCATAACGCCACGTGTCCTAGCAGCGGAGTTCGGGGCGTTACAGAGATCTGAGAAAACCGTCATCGATTTTCTCAGATCTCAGATACCAACCTTTCTGCCCTGATTGTGCATGGGAAAACCACCAAAAACGTTAGACGGTTTTCGGAGAACCGTCACCGGTTTCTACCAACGGCTCTTTTTTTAAAAAGGGCTTCCGATTGATCGGGCCGGACGGATAAAAGCGCGGCCCGTCCGATCAACCGGAAGCCCGGACCATGGGGCAGGCCGGACAGACATCCGCCCGGGGCAAAGCCCATTAGGCCCGTCCGACCTAGGCCCACAGGCCAGGCCGGCCCGTCCGAGCTACAATGCCGGGTTTCGAAGTCCGGACCGAAATCCGACCCAACCCACTAAATTGACAACACTAGAAATTTGTTCTTGTTTGGTGGGGAATTCAACCCGGTGCCTCAAGATTGAGGGTGAAATAATATGCATTTGTGGGGAAAAATACATTGAATGAAAATTTGTCACAACAAGATTTTACCTATAAGAGGTAGCCTTAGCTATACTATGATCTTGTCTAATTCAAGATGAGGTGATCACATATTGATTCCATTCAAACCATAGGGTATAATTTTAAGCAAAAGATTGTGCTTGTGTAGAAGCACATGGAATCGTGCTTGGACCAATGTGCTATTTTCGAATTTCCATTCATCACACGCTGTCGAACATGCCTATGTATGGGAGATGGAATCGTGACAATCCTACAAGGTAGATTGATTAGTGTAAAGTTTATTCACTCTCTAGAACCGATAATACTGAATGTGAAACACTTTATCGAGTTCTGCATCGTTTCATCTCTGACAGAATCGTCAGGATTCGGATGGTGGATGACTTATATGATGTGTCATATTGAAGGCTTATGATACCCTCTATATAACACTACGTCCAAAGTATTTAACCGTTCTCATGTTGTGAGTTTTAGTCACTTTTATTCACAATGAATCTATATGTTTGTTATTTTATAGCACAGATTCACTTCCATGCATAAGTCTTGCAAGACAAACGATCTGCAATGATTATCCCCATAATCATATTCACCGCATGTTTTATGTTATAAAATCAACGGAAAAATAAAACAGCAGGAGAAGTTGTTCATAAACAATAATAATAGATAAAAACAAATTCAAATTAATTAATTTTTTTATTTTATGTTTTATGTTATAAAATCAACGAAAAAATAAAACAGCAGCAGAAACTGCTCATGAACAACATCAATAGACAAAAACAAGTTTAATTTAATTTTATTTTTTTTTTAATTTCAAAAATAGTGACATCTTTTGTATTACGACTGTCCATAAACAACTTTTGTTGCTGTTCCTTTTTACCGTAAAATCAAGTCTATTTTGCTAAATTGGTCAAATTCAGCATGGCACAGGACACTGGTGAGGTCAAGATTCACGAACCTAACCATGTGACAGCTCCTAAATTCCTGCCTATATCAATGCGGTTTAGTCCAAACAAAACAAAAACATTGACTTCACCATCCCTTTTTGTCATACCCAATAACAACCAAAACTAGAAATCCAAACACAAAAACACGTAGTATAACTCAACACTCACATTTGAGCACATAGTGTCCTTTCACTCCACAACAGATCTTACAAACTCATCAATCTTTTCCTTTCTTGGCCAATCCAATGAAGAAGATCTCTATCCATTCCCGCAACTCCGATGATCTTCCAAGTAGTCCGTGGACTCCGTGCCTCGAGGAGATCAGAGGCACGGAGATCAACAGAGGATGGAGCTCAGAGCGCGTGCCAGTCTCCAAGAATAACGACCAAAGACGCGTTAGTGCTGCTGCATTGTTGCCGTTTTGTAAAAGAACGTTGCCTTCGAAGTGGGACGAGGCAGAGAGATGGATCTCTAGTCCAACATCGACAGAGAATGACATTGCTAGGAGGACTCCGATGCATCGGCCTAAGAGGCTCCCGAGGTCTAAGAGCGGTCCTCTTGGCCCTTCGGGTCTTGTTTTCTATGGGAACTGTTGCTCTCCTGTATTGCCGGAGCTCAGTGATGGGAGCACTGCTAGGAACTCGCTTGCTGTCGAAGAAGACGTAGCAGCTAATAGTTCAGGATCAGGTCTGCCACTGGGTGAGAATGATCGCGCTTCTGCTGATGAATGGTTAGAGCTGCTGATCCACCCAACATCGCCCACCTCTCAAGGTTTGCAACTCGATTCTTGGACTGCTTCAAAGATCAATCCCCTGGATACTAAGATATTTGGTCACTATAGGACTTATGTTGGTCGCTAAAATAATCTCGCGACCAATTGCATAACAAAATGGTTAAAAGGGCATGCCACTAAGTATTTAAGCAACCTAATGTCAATGGTAATCTACTATCATCTCAGTGATGTTGAAAGCAAAATCTTCAGGTGTTGGAATTGAGAATCACAGCGAAATCATAAAAGATGGTAGTTCAAGAAGGGATGCGACGATGCAGTTATCACTTGAGCCTAGTAGTGTGAGTCGTTCTTCTAGCGAAAGGGCTTCATTGTCTTCTTCACGCCCTCAACTCGAAGTTAGGGACGTGAAGGTCGATGAAGAGGCGAGTTCCTATAGATCATCCAGGGAGCGATCAATGAAATTGAGTCGTTCTAGCTCTACATGTCATCTCAATCTTTCTTTCAGTGCCGCTAATGGGAAACTGTCCAAGTATGTGTTGAACTACATTTTGTCAAACACAGCACGTAATGAAAGGGCGATTCATATCAATTCCATATATGCAGGTTCCAAACTGAAGAGGAGAATATTATTGCGTGGGAGAACCTACAGAAAGCAAAAGCTGAAGCAGCTATCAGGAAACTCGAGGTCATTTGTTGTTATTAGTTAGTTTGGCCGCAATTCAGCTTGTTCAAGCATCTTACCAATAGCGTCGTATCTCTACGAAAGTAACTTTAGTTCTGTTCCAGATGAAGTTGGAGGAGAAGAAATCAACATCAATGGCCAGGATAATGAAGAAGCTGAAGAGCTCGCAAATGATAGCACAAGAAATGAGGAGCTCCATTTCGGCAGGTCGTGGCCAACAGATATCTAGACCTTCAAGCAGCATTGCGAATTTCTACATCAGATTCAGGATACGACTGATCAAATGTTGCATTACTTGTTGATTAGTTTGTTTGGCGTAGTATCTTGCACTATCATTCTATATATAAAAGCCGAATAATGATATGTATGTACTCATCATCTCAAATTGTAACCTTCCCATGAGGACAGGTTCAAAACTCAATAGGTAAGTCTCATTGTAATCAGATTCTCGGATGATATTGTTGTACTCCATCCTTCCAAAAAATTCAATACAACATTCTATTTTTGACACTTCCCGACTCTCCCTGGGAAGATTGCTCGTCTCGCCCAATAAAACCACTAACATTTGAATCAAAAGACACTATTTAACATATTTTTTTATTTTTTTAATTTTTGGTGAGGAGGAGGAGATACACAAGACTTTACCCCTATTATGTATTTATAACACAATCAGGAGTTCTTGATCTTCGACCCCCTAGGTCACTATGAAGGCCGGGATGAGGAGTTCTTGGGCAACCCCTTGCACTTCATTGAGTGAGGAATAACTTACCACTAAGTAAATTTCTTTTTACATAAATAAATTAATATCATATCATATATATTTTTCGTTCTAAAAAATTGCATTCCTTGTACACATAAGTCACAAAAAATGATGACATTACGAATGATTCGTGGGACGAGCAAATAATATTGTTTATAAATTTATTATGAAATATTGATATGTCACGAACTATAATCTGAGACAAAATGACATTCGTATCATATTATTTACTAATAAAAAAAATAATACATCAAAATACATAATCAATTATACAATTATTACGTAACATTACAACTAATATAGGACGGAGACTCGATGTATATTTAATAATATAATATTATATTTTTTTTATTATAGGGACTGCAATAACTACAACTTACATTTACAACCTTTCTTATCAAATTTGAAAAAAACAGTTGAGGTTTTAAAAAAAATTAAAATTTAAAAAATAATAATTTTTAAAAATTTTGTGACGAGGACAGCAACTTGCAAAATGCATTACTGCAATCCATTTATCCTCATCCTTTTATGAGATTGAAAGCAATAATACGGATCAGCAATCTGCAAAATTCAGTTATTGCAACCCATTTATCCTCGTCTTTCTATGGGATTGAGAGCAGTAATACGGGCCAAATCTCAAGGTTGTTCCCAGTTCGAAAGGCAAGTCAACTGCAGCGATCGAAAGGTGAATAGGTTTGAGCAAATAAGGCGAGCGAGTGTTGTAAGAGGAATCCGCGCTAGGGTTTGTGAATTTGAGAAATTCCCCCAAATCGTCGAGGTAAACCTTGAGTGCGAAACCCTAGTTTCTCAATTCCTCTTTCTTGTCCATCGATTCGAGAAACACTTCAATTTTCCCTAGCTATCGATCGATTAAGAGGTAAAATTTGGGGAAACAATCGATTCCTTGAGTTACATTTGTTTGGTAATCGATGATGAATCTGATGATGATGTATATGTGTGAGATAGAGGTGTGTTCATTGTCTGCAGGATCCGAGTGTGAGAGAGGTTTAGGAAGAGAAAGACGAAGAGGAGGGAAGAGAGAGGTTAGCTTCCGAGAGCAGAGAGCAGAGAGCAGAGAGCAGAGAGCCGAGAGCAGAGGGCTGAGGCAAGACGAGCGAATTCGAGGAGAGAAAGATCGGGATTTGTTGAGTGTTCATTCTAGTTTTATAACTGTATAGCGAACAATGTCATTAAGGTCTGAGTCTCCCGCGCCTAAATCGAATACAACGGAGAAGAAGCTCGTGGTACGTATTATAACCTCGGCAGCCTCTTCTTATTGATGTATGAAGGTTGTGTCTTTGTGCTGATGATCTTCTGTTTTTATGTGATAATTGTTTTGGGGATGCTACCGTAGGTTTTGGGTATCCCATGGGATGTGGATAGTGATGGATTGAAGGAGTATATGAGTAGATTTGGAGAGATTGAGGATTGTATTGTCATGAAGGTTTGGCTCTCTGACCACCTTGATTGTTATCCGCTTTTCCTATTTTGGAAGAAAGAAAGAAAATATGGAATTTAGTTTTTATATCCGTAAAGAAAAAAAGCTGTAATTCTCTAAGACTCGATGATTTTGTTTCGTTGACACTTTGATCTTATTTGCCTGTTCTTTGTGTACCTGTCCTTGTGTCTGTTTCATGTCTTCTAGGAACGTGCCACTGGCCGATCTCGTGGATTTGGATATGTCACATTTGCTTCGGTTGAGGTTGCTAAGGTAATTTTTTCTCTGCTTCTGTATACCTAACTGGAAGAATGTGTGGCTGTGCATCCTACTATTCCACCGGCTCGAATTCTCCGAAGAAAACAGTGCGTCATGTGTCCAAGTTCATGATTATTCTAGTCATGTGTGTTTTCTGTTGTCGCAGAAAGCGCTATCAAGTGAGCATACTTTGGGCAATAGACCGTTGGAAGTTAAAGTGGCTACACCCAAGGTGCTTTATACATATATTCTCAACAAACACACAAACCTATGTGGCAGTCATTTGTTTACTTGTTGATCAACTGATCTATGTTGTTTTGGTTGACACTTGTCGCATGTTTATTGTTCCTCTCCAGGAGGAAATGATGAGAACATCCACGAAGAAGGTCACAAGGATTTTTGTTGCAAGGATACCCCAATCTGTGACTGAAAATGCATTCAGAAGGTGATGTAGTATGCTTTTAGTTAGTATAGATATTAAGTCAGTCCTTGTTGTCCCTTGGTTTGTCTGATCCCCTTCTATCTCCTATTTGGCAGTCATTTTGAGAAATATGGTGAAATCGTTGATCTATACATGCCTAAGGTGAGGGTTCTTCTGTGTGGTTTCAGCATCAGATAGCTCACTCATAATGGCTCTTATGAGCAACATAAGCTTGCATTGATATTAGGTCTTAACATGTAACTGGTATCTTCTGCAAATTTTGCATGTGATGCAGGACCCAGCTGGTAAAGGTCACCGTGGAATTGGATTTATTACCTTTGATAATGCAGGTAGTTATATATATGTCTTAGTTCAATATTCTCGTTTGTTCATCTTCACCTCTATCCTAGGCAGTTTGTTATTAGAAATTAGTCTCGTGATTGTCCTTGTGGGCAATTTGTTGAGCTTAATATTTTACTATCTTAATGTGTTGGGTGCAGAGTCTGTGGACAATTTGATCTCTGATAGTCATGAACTGGGAGGCACCACCGTAGTCGTTGATCGAGCGACACCAAAGGTAATCTATGCTGCATGTTTATTTCGTACAGGTTGTATTTTCCTCATCTGTTATTTGTTTATCCTAACCAACCCTCTAGCAAGGACTTGAAAAGGCAGACACTTTTGAGATGAATTCACCACCTTTACTATGATGGATCACAAGTTGAAATTTTAATCGGAACTAATTAATTGGTGTTTACGTGGTTAGCAAGAGGAAGTTCGTCCATTCAGTAGAGTTCCTCAGGAAGGCTTCCCATCAAGTAGAGTTTCACAGGGAGGCTATCCATCGAGTAGGCTTCCACCAGGGGGCTATCCATCGAGTAGACTTCCTCCAGGGGGCTATCCGCCTGGTAGACTTCCGCAGGAGGGCTATTTATCAAGCAGAGTTCCCCAAGGGGGCTATGGTGCTTACGATGCTTACATTAACGCTGCTACAAGATATGCTGCATTAGGTGCTCCTACTTTGTATGATCCTCCAGGTTCTATGTATGGAAGTAAGTTTCTTGCTACTTTCTGTCCGTGCTTTGTTGCTTGTGGCATTTGCTTATATTCATGCATTTATTTGTTTTACCTCATGCTGATACAGGAGGCAATCCTGTCCGAGGAGGGAGTAGAAAGATTTTTGTGGGAAGGCTTCCTCCAGAAGCTAATACAGATGACCTTCGTCAATACTTTAGCAGATTTGGCCGCATCTTGGATGCTTATGTTCCCAAGGTGAGACTTTCTTTGCTTACAGTAAGCAATGTGTGCTTATCCATTTAATTCATATTTCATTTGATAACGAATGGTTCTTAGGACCCCAAGAGGCCAGGCCATCGTGGTTTTGGCTTTGTGACTTTTGCTGAAGATGGTGCTGTTGATCGTGTGGCGGCCCGTAGGTTTCATGAAATTTGTGGACATGAGGTACATTATAAATTACAGTACATGTTAATCGTTAAAAATTATTGTTGGGTGCTTCATTTACGTATTGTGTAGTTTCTGTATGTGAAGGAGCTGTTTGTCATTTTTGCCTTCGATATGCTTGGGATCTACTCTAGTACTTGAGATACTAAGTTAGGTTGATCCTGAGTGTAGCGTATCCTCCTTTTTTGGTTCTTTATCATTTGTCTTGGTGGTTTGTTCTGTAGAATATTTTTACTGATGCATGGTTAAATGTGACGTATTTAGCTGGTTGTCCACCGTGTTGCTAACCTATATGACGTTGCAGGTTGCAATAGACACAGCTACACCGCTCGCTGATGACGCAGGTAGCAGCAGAAGTCTGATGGTGGACCGTGCTGAACCATTGTACGGTCCCATGCGTGGCAGTTACGGTCGAATGCACTCAAGTCTGGACTATGATGATGTGAGTATCTACTTAACTTTACCAACTTATAATCACCATTTCAGGTTCTGCAACCAGTTTATTCACAACAGAAATGTTAAAACAAACTTTGCCTCAATCATTTGTTGCATGACAAAAAGATCCTTTGCATGGTTTTTAGCTGCCTATGATTTGGTCACTTATCCGCTTCATGTTTGAGAAACTGAACATGGTCTGTGTTGACTGAGTTCTATGTTTGTTACAGTGGGGTTATGGTCCCAGCGGCGCTCGAGCTTCAAGACCAGATTGGAGGTATCGCCCATACTAAACCTGATACGTTTCTGCTAATGTGGATTTCTGGTGGCAATCTTCATCTTCCGAACTAGCCACAACCGTGTCAACTTGTGTTTTGCTCATGTTCGCCTGCCTTCGGACTTTATAGATAATCTTACTGTCATAAACCTGAAGGAAGCTAACATCCTCTGTTGCATTGTATGTGACTGAAACTTTTGCTGTATTTCCTGTAAGTGTAATAGTTGAATTGTTTGTTGTCTGCCATTGTCCTGGATAACAAGATGGGTGGGTTGTTGACCTTCAAGATTATCCTAAAAGGTTTTCACGGGGGAAGATACTTTGGTCAGCCAAATAACTCGCAAATCGGGTTGATCACTTAAACCAACACATTGGTTGACGGGTTTGACTCCACACTATCAACTTGTGACCCTCGAGTCGAGGTTTTTAGTTGAACAGAGATTTGCTGACTTGATCTTGTTTAAGCAAATGGCCAATTTGCCTCAACGGCTTGCTGATTTTGGGGATCAATCAAATGCCTAATAGTATGTCGGATTCGTGAGCTCGTGTTCTCCTTTGTGATGTGATCTATGCTCTCGACGAAAGGAACATGACACACGACAAGTGCTGATGATCTTTGACATATTTACTCCCCCAGTCCCCCTACTTCAACTTCTAGTTTTTTCTCAGTTTGATTCGCTCTACCGTCATTTTCGGCCCACTTGACAATGGCTGATCCACTACGACTGAGATCGTGAAATGTTTAGCCAGCTTGACGATCGCGAAGTTTTTGATATTTCATTATAATCGGTTTTTTTAGACGTTGATTATCTTTTAATAAGAGCCTCCCGTTGATTCAGTGGATGTTATGTTTGATCAATTTCGATTGAACTGAGCCATCCTTCATACAAAAAGGTGACATTCCTATTCATTTACATTCTACTATTGTGCAAATCCTCAAAAACATACGGTTCATGACAGCAACAATGACTACACAAGGTTAACCTTGATAAATCGAAACGAAACAAGATCTTTCACCCAAAAAAAATTAAAAAAAATAGCGTTACACTAAAGTTTAACCAAAGATATAAGGCGGGTGCGCGGCCCTACCCCAAGACTGATAACTAACACAACCACCACCGTCGCCGCCACGGCCAAGCACCGGTGTCACGGCCACCCTGCCGCCACCAAACATGGCAGCCTGTTCCTCCAAGGACTTCACTTCCTTTTTCAAGAACTTAACATAATGCACAGCCTCTTCAAGCATTGAAGCAGTGTCCATTTTAGTCCCACCAGGAACAAGTCTCTGAAGTATCCTGATCTTCTCACTGATCTTCTCCCTTCTCTGCCTCGCCGCCACGCTCTGTGGATCCTTCGATATCCTCACATTCCTCCTCTTAGGCGGCTTGACCGCCTCCGGGTCTATTGGGATCACGGGCTGCATCGCCGCCATCCTGTATATTATGTCCCTCATTGCCTCCATTGTGGTGCTCCCCATCGTCGGCGTGCAGGCGCCTTTGATCGGATACTCACTTGCAGCGAATAGGCCGTCGAGGGGTGGAAAGGAGATAGGTGAAGGCGGCGATGGGGTTAAGTACTCGGAATCCGATGATGTGAATGGAGGTGAGAATTGTGGTAACATGTTCATTAGGGAAGCCATGTCTTGAGGTGTTGTTTCATGTGTTTGTTGTGGTTTTGCTCTCATTTGGTGATGAAACTCCATTTGATGAGAAATGATGAAGATTATGTTGTGATGAATGAAAAGGGTTTGTTTTTTTGTTTTGTTTTTTTTTTGTAGTATTTGTTTGGTGATTGATAGATGTTTGCAGAGTATTGAAACAGAGGAGTTTGTTTTGGTTGTTCTGTTTTGGTTCGAAGAGAATTAATTTGAGTGCTGTGGGGGAAATGGTACTTGTCAGGTGTCGTATATATAATGAGAAAAAGATTTGATTGGGTGTTGATGAGAATAAAAAATGGGAGATGAAATCTTGATAGGATCTTGGTTTTCAACCTGTCCTTCGGTTGGTTTATTAGGGATACATAGGCATATTCACATATGAATATAAAAACATTGCTGAAAATTGACAATATTGAATTCTTATATCTTATGTACTTATATCATCCAATAAAAATTTTAGATTATTGAACATCTATCTTTATAATACATGATAATGAAATATGAAGATTTGAGTGGAGAATATTGTTATCTCGTGATAAAACTCAAAATATTGAACAGATGACTTGATCATTATTGTAGCGTATGAGAAATGGTACCACCACACCATCCAAGATAGAACAAGGTACATGACGCTGTAGTCCCCGTGTGGTTTAGTTTCCCCATAGGATCAGGAAGCTGCTAGTTGGGTTCATGTTCAAATGTTCATAATGTTCATAATGTTCACAGTCTCGTATCTTTTACTTAAATGCTTCAACATGGGATTCATTGTTTCGTTTTTCTTTTTCTTTTCTTTTTTAAGGTTTTTAACATGGGATTCATTGTTCATCTCCAATAGGGGATGGAATGTGCTACCAATTTAACTAATCTCTTTATAGTAGCAATTTTCGACAAGATGAACAAGGATAAACATCCTAGTCATCAGACAATAGAACTACTGATGCTTCGACGGAATTTTATACATCATCCAATAAGAGTATTTGTACTTCTGTGAATTGGTCTTAATCAAAAAAGAATCGGACAAAGGAGCTGATGATATGATTGTAACTAAGGACCTTAGTTAATGAGGATGGATGATGATGATGGAGCTATCGAAACGAAGTAGATGAGCACATTGATCACTTCAATGTGAAGTAATTTTCAAGTCAAGGGCCCTTGCCCACGGGGACTTGGCAGAAAGACATATATTTTGAAGGGGAAGATGCAATGAACCTTAGTTGTGAGATTGAGACATAGTATTATGTAATGTTATGGGACTATTATTACCAAATGGTCCCTTTTGCCAATTGATAGATCAAACCCCCTTTGACTTTACTTTTGTTCCTTCATCAAGATAAACCCTAGCCAAAGGGTTCCTACAACCCCACATTCCCACATGAATTTGTCAGAGAAAATAGAAAATCCACCACCCCTTTGTCTATTTTGTTTCCCTCATTGACTTGGATCCCACCAATCAACATCTCACCATAAACGACAAACTATAATCTGAAAAATCGATAGTTTGATTTACAACGAATAAGA
The DNA here is from genome assembly GCA_035668315.1 of Drosera spatulata. Classification (NCBI taxonomy): domain Eukaryota; kingdom Viridiplantae; phylum Streptophyta; class Magnoliopsida; order Caryophyllales; family Droseraceae; genus Drosera; species Drosera spatulata. The sequence goes on along the minus strand of JAOVYX010018042.1, from coordinate 9,686 downwards.
ACCAAACAATCACTTAAATTATGATTTTTTTTTAATAAGATAGACCGATAGATTAAAACGTATCTAATGAAGTTCTCACCGATTGATGTCAAGTTAAAACAAGTTGGATGATTTAGGAAGTTAGAATTGAGGTAATCAACTTATTAACGTTATTTGTGATAACTTGTCATTTTTCAGACTTCACTTCTTCAAATACAGTCTATGGTCAAGATATGATGCACACATGATGCTAATAAGGAGTCCAATCCGATATGAAAAGATTAGAAAGATATGACAGCAGAAGATGTCTAATCTCGTGAAATTATCATTAACAGGTTGAGAAATGATAGTACCACGTTACCAGTAGTACTCGAATCACAGGTATCAGAAAAAACACAGAGCCCGATTATTTTGACTGCAACAAGAAAGAGCTGAAAGTACACATATATAAACTCATGATAATGATGCAAGTTGATTCTTTAAGGCTTTGCTGACCATATGTATCATATGACTTGATTTGATGGCAAATGACATATGGCACTCTCTATTCCACATTTTTTTTTTGGCCTCAAAGATTATGCCTTAACATAATCTTTGTCCTATTGATAAGTGTTTCGAGGATCCTTCGGATGGATTCGTTCATAATTTTTAACTTGGTAGATGGATGTCATTCATCATGTCGATAATAAAAAAAAATTGATTCAATTAAATCAAACGTTAATTAAAAATTCAAAAAAATCTTAATTTAAACCTCATTTCCCTTTTTATTCCTCTAACTTCCTAGGTTTAGTAGACCCCACTTTGTACCCAATTAGACAATCTAATTGGTTTGTCACAAGGTGTACAATTGGCATGGACGTACTTGATATGTACATGTAGATTAATCATAGAATTTGCCATTAAGTCCAATAATTGAAGTTCCTCGTGCATTTGGAATTGTCTACAGTTACTCAAATCACATGAGAAGTGATCGTTAACATTGGCATATCAAATCCAATGATCCACTGACCAAAAAAATCCAATGATCCATGTAATCAAAATACCCCACATCAGTAAAATTTACTCACTACACTTGTAAACGGGTTTTCCCTCTTTTACCCCCTTTCTTGCAGCTTCAAACTATGCATGTTTTTGGGTCTGTTTAATCCACTGCTAGCTTTCTATTTATGTTGCAACATGTTGTTGATCCACGAGTTCACATACTTCCTTTGGTTGCTCTATCCAAAATTGCACAAACAAAAGACACATCCCTTTCTCAACAGTTGATCTCGCCCTCTAAAGTTTCTATTTTTCACTTGTATCTTGATTATTTTGATGGTCACAGTTCAAATTCTAATAATGATATTCATGACCGAGTTGAAACAGCCAGAAACTCCCCATATGTTGAATAGGAACACATAATTCGTCCGAGTATATGAATACAAATGTTATACTGATCATTCTGTCTCCATGATGATTATGTCCAATTGGTTTGGTTTCTATATTTCTATATGTTGAATTTTCACAATTTTACGCATCTTTATCAAGAGTGGGAGTTAAGCTTATGTCAGTACAGAGTAAGTTACTCTAGATATTGACTATTGATCTATATATCATTTACTATTGTACAGTATTATGTTCTATTGTTTCAAACTTGTAATAAATTAACGACCTTACCGACAAAAATTAAAAGTGGCTTCTCATGGATATGTCACAGTTGTGTACTTGACTAAGATATGCATTATTGCCAATGTCACGTTCCTATCCTCCCCGTTGTACTCAGAACACTTGTGAGGGTTCCTAAAATTAAATGATTGTTGCACCAAAATGGCAAAGTCTACATATCACGGCTACTTATTTCGTCTAAACAAAAACCAATATCCTTAATCCACATATATAAATACTGATGATCACAAAAATAATGAACATAGTTATCTTATAGTTATAAATGTAAATGTATGATCTAGATGATAGATAAGGGATTTAAGGGATAATCATGAGAATAAAGATTTTAACGTAAGATAATCTTATTCTCGTGTATAAGATATACCCCAAATTATCTTCTCAATTAAATCTCCTAAATGATGTAACTATCTTCTATCTTATAAAATCTATAAATACCAAGGTTCAAGGCAAACATGATATTCTACATATAATACAATTCATTGTGGTTATTTTCTCTCTTGAGTCTTGGACATTATCAGATGATTCTTTTATTATTATCATCAAAAGATCGTCGATCCTCGACTGTTCGATCTTGTAATTGTTTTGTAATTGTTTTCTGTGCAAATAAACACAATAAGAACTTCGACATGAGAGGACTGTAAATCCAGCTGTAGATTAATTATCGATAGATAGAGAAGCACGAGTGCTAGTACATATTACAGCACATAACTACATCGAAATAATCAATATTCAACAAGAACAACAACAATAACTTAAGTTATATCATCTCGACAAGATTCGAGGATGATGAGATATATATTATCTTATCTAATGCCGTTGTGAACAACATGAAAGCAGTTTTCTTAGAAAGGGTCAATATTGCGATGCATAGAAATTTGGATCAGGAAATTGAATGCTGATTTTCAATCATTAAAATATCTTTGTTTTTTAGCAAAAAAAATAAAGTTAAGAAAGTAAAAATTAACAATAACCCATAGAATTGAAGAGAGCTAGGCCTAGACTGGTAAGATCACGTGGTTGGCCATGTCAAATGTTATCTGAGAGTGAGAGCGAGGGAGAGTTTTATTTGTTGGGAAAGAAGGGCTGAATCCCAACGCGTGTTACATGATAAGAGGTTGGACCACTTTCACTCTTGACGGTGATAATTCTTTTCTGTTTCTTTTTAATTTTTCCATTTATGATGAGAAAATGGACATTCTTTTCGGCGAAAAGAATTATGTATCATAATATAATTATGTTTATAAAAAATAAATGATTAGAATTAAACGATAAAAAATAAATGATTAGAATTAAACGATAAAAAATAAATAATTAATATTAAAGGATAATATTTTAATCTTAATTTTTGATTTGTGTTGTTTTAATTTTAACCGTTCATTTATTATTAGACACATTTATATCATGACACACACTTCCTAAATCCTCTTTTTATTCCATCCGTTCTCCCAAAGTTATACTTCCTCCGTCCCAGAAAGGTTGTAACATTTTGACTTTGTAAATGTGTCGATGTAAAATTTGACACGCGTGCAATAACGATCAAACGTAATTTTTAATAAATTTATCATGAAACATTAATATTTGTACAACTTACGTATTTCAACCTAATATATGTTGTGGGACGATCAGACGTGACTTAATATGAATACGAGACTTGTATTCATGCGCAGAAAATAATACAAAATATATATATATATATATGTTGCAACCTTTCTGAAACGACGAAAAGAATATTAAAAATATGAACTAATGTAGTAACTTTGAAAGGAATTAATGATCCAGATCAAACTGTTGCAAATGTTATAAAAGAGAGACGTTTTTTGTCTATGGACTTGGTATCCCAATTTTGTCTTACAATTTTCTTAAAATTGAATTTGAGAAAACGATCACATAATATGCTATCCTCCACGCTAAATAAAAATTTTTCAAGCATTGCATTGATAAGAAAAATGCGGTATGAAATCGTCCTATACAGGTCTTATTCGTGACGAGAACATATGAATAATTAGACTGTTTAGTACTAGCGGACCGGAAGGAGTAAGGTGAGTTGGGCCACCGTCAAAGAAGAGTTGGCTGTATTGGGCCTTCATGCCTTTTAATGGGCCTCGCTCCTTTCGACAAAATCCAATTCCATGAATTGGCCCGAGCCCAGTTATTGTGACAGTGCGAAACGCGTGTCTTGGGCTGAAGCAAGTACAACTATTTATGAGTTCCTGTCAGGTTACTTTCAGATTTCTTATCATCAATCCGTACATTTCTATGACACGAACCGGCCCTATCACACGAATTATCGAATATTACTCTCACGCTCTAATATTTCAAAAAACTAAAAAACAAACAAACTATACAAAATAAATACTCCATTCATGTCACATATCTTGTAACATATATATATATATATATATATATATATATATTGTACTCTTTTCGTTTTAAAACTTTTGTAACAGCACACGTTTCGAGATGCAATATTTTACAATTAAACATCATTTTTTCTAAAATTACTGTGAAACACTAATGATATATTAAGTTGTGAATTTTAATTTTGAATCAATTTAAGATTTTTTTGATATCGTTGAGAAAAAGAACAGAACATTACGAAGAATGTGCCGTTGAAAAAATTATAGGACGGAGAGAGTTTTATTGTATACACATGAATCAATTCTCGTTTTCATATCAAATCATGTCTGATCGTCCCATTCCGTAATATGTATTATGTTTAAGTATATATCTTACACAACCATTGATGTTTCACGTTAAATTTATTAAAAAGAAATACGTTTGATCGTCGTTGTATGCGAGTCAAACTTTACATCGATATATGTACAAAGTTAAAATACAAAATATATGAGACAGAATATTTGATTATCATATCATATTGGTTAAACTTGCCTCGATTCTGAATGATATCCATGGTGTACTCTCTTTGTCCGATATTATTTACAATGTTTTTATGTTTGACAACGTATCTAATTTGATAAATTTTTAATATAAAAAAATCAAATCGTTATAATACCTTTTACTAATCCCTCTTTTAATTATTATAATAAATTTTATTATCACTCAAAAATATTTTATTCTATATTAAAATCAACATAAACTTAATGTACACATGAAATTTCGCATAAAGTCAAAATATTTCATTTAATTTAAGAAAGGAATATGTTCCGAGAAAAAAGATGCCGCAGTTATTATTTATTCTTTTTTAAATTGATTGTTTTTTTATTTTTAAAAATAATTATTGTGTACATGTGTGAGAAATCTATAGCCAGCTTGGTTATAATAACTGCAGGTCCCACATATCCGCATATTTTTGCATTACTTAATAACCTTGAATCATTTTAATTTTTTTTGATATTATTAATTATAAAAACAAAATATTTTAAAATATATATCATTATAAAAAATATGGGAAAAAAAACATTTACAACAGTATTCTCAACAAATCCGTCAAATACTTAAAATATTTTACACCTCATCCTTTCAATTCAATTCTTTACAACTGTCTGCCACCCCTCGTGACTCACTCACTACTCCCACGTGACACCCTTCTCCTCTCCTCCAATGCAAACCCCAAACAACAACATCCAACACAAACGTCCCAAAATCTCAGGTGGGGCCCCCGCAATGTCACCACTACCGAAACCCCTCCTATTCATCCTCCCCCTCTTCCTCACCCACATTGCCTCGTCTTCCCATGACCTCGCCTTCAACTCGGACCGGCCCACATTCAAATTCCGACTCCGGCCCATCAAGATCTCTACTCTGGGGGACTCCGCACTACTACATCTCCTACACGGCCCTCTCGGCGAACCGGATCCCGTGCCCGGCTCGCTCCGGGCGGTCATATTATACCGTGAACTGTTACAAGGCGAGTGGACCTGTGAGGCCGTATAACAGAGGATGCTCCGCTATTACAAGGTGCAGGAGATGAGGGGGTGGGAATCGATGTGGGTTTGGCCTTTGGGTTTGATCGTGGGTTTTAGTGGTGTGTCGGGGGAAATATTCGATGTCATTAGTTTGTGTCTATGTAGACTATGTATGAGTTCTGTTCCAAGACATTATTATTGAAATACTGGTGTATTTTAGTTGTAATAGATTATCTTCGGGTTACTTCATCCGTCTCAAAAAGATTATAATTTTTTTATCGGACACATATGATGATAGAAGATTTGATCGATGTTACGGAACGATCAAACATTGTTTTTTTTAGAATTGTGAAACGTTAATCATAATAAATATTATGTGCTATAATCGTTTTTTTTTTTTGTTTTTTTTTCATCCTTTCACATCGAACCCACCACCATCATAAAAAATCATGCTTCCTCCGTTTCATATTAAATACAATATTTTGTAATTATTATATTATTCAACACGTATTTTGATGAGATTCGTTTGTCGTCTTAATGATGCAAGAAAATTATATCACTAGTGTCAGGTTGAAGTACATAACTTAAATTATCATTAGTATTTCACAATAATTTTTCAAAAAATGATGTTTAATTGTCCTGCGACGCGAGTCAAACTTTACCTCGACATATGTGTTTTTTAATCTGTTACAAATAATTCGAAAAAGAGGGAGTAATATACTAATCAAAATATAACAAATTCAACATACACATAAAAAATCGATTCGGGTCAAATCGTTACAAGAATTATGAGACAAAAAAAGTATTAAATAAATCTTTTTTATGTTTCAACATTGGATTATTTGGTTACTGAAAACATAATTTAATATTACTCAATTCTAATATACATCCATTCATGAGAGGAATACAGTCATATTGGATACAACCTCTCTTACAGTGATTTTGAAAATGATATGTCTTTTTAATCTTAAATTAAAAAAACATGATAATTATAAATTAGTTCGGTGAAAATTACAGCTACCATTTCCTCTTCATATAATTATGCCAAATACAATTCCGTATCTTGGGCGCCCAGCATAAATTCATGATTAATATTTTTGCTTCACTGCTGTCATTTTACATCACCTATAGTATTCTATTTATATATGTTTTTATTTTGCATGATAATGTGATAGGTCTATAAAATGTGTGATGAGTTTATTTTATATGTTGTTACAGTTTGCAAATGATCCACTAAACAGTGATACTTGAATACTCTAACCACCCTTTTGCATCATCAGACCATCTTTATAATGATACTTGAATCTCAAGTCCTTTGAACTTGGATTTGAGATTGCCCCAAATCACTAGCTTTGACGGTGCAGATTCGCTTGTGCTGTCTGTTTGAGCCTATGATGTATTCAAGCTCTCGAGCCCAACCCAAATCTTCCAGCCCAGAGTACTACAAAATGCCGAAAAGGAAGCTGAGCTCTGTGACTGTGAGCCTCTATGAGAACATTTTTATGTTTATAAAGCATATGTATTTTTTGTTTCATTCAAATTATAAAAATTTTTAATATTTTATTTAAATTATAATATTTTTTTATTTTTTTTTATAAAAAAATCAAAATATCCATATTTTATATCACATCAAATCATCCAACATCATTTCTCTTTCTTCTTTTTCTCACTTCTTTATCTCACATACTTATGAGGACAAAGTTATCATTCTTTATTAATTCGAGACGCATATAAATTATCGTATCAGATCAAACCGTTATAATTTGAACGGAGAAATAATATCTTGACCAGCGTATAAGTTCAGATTGTCTCAAATTCACGAATTTGACACTTTTCACTTATACAACGATATCTTTGAAAACATGCACACAAAAAAATATTAATCGAATTCATCCAATAAATACACTGTATTTTAAAAAAGTTGAAAATATTAAATCGAGAAAAATAACAATAAACGACACACATAATATAATATCTCATGAAAATACTTAAATGATTTGATAGTACTCGCTATATCAATAAGATGCACTTTTCTTTTCGATAGTTTATCACTTTAGAACTTCATAGTTAAGTGTTTTTAACGTGGAATAATGTTGAAAATAAATCTAACATTGCATACGCCGGCCGAGACATGGACCTTGTCTCTTACGCACGACCTGAACCAAGTCTTGTCCAGTGTCTGAACTCCGTAGTTAACTATGTTTAACGTGGAGTAATGTTGAGATGGGTGATTTCTTGGGAGTTTTTCAGAGAGTGCACGAGTGAGACAAAAACACACTGAAAGGATTAGTGTTGATCTGTGGGGGCAGTTGTTAGTCTGGAAAGCGATTCTTGGGACGTTACACATAATTAATGTGAAAAACCAAATATAGTGAGAAAAATCATGGGAAAAACGAATTATAAATCGTATTAGATTAATCTTAATTATCATGATCGATTAATAACATGCGTTATATTTATAAATCCATAAAAAAATGATTTAATAAATCTAACATTGTATACGTCGGCCGAGACATGGACCGTGTCTCCTGCGCACGACCTGCACTCCATCATCGTGCACCGCTGTGCGTCCTCTCATGGCCTTCTAACCCCTGAAAAGTCTATCTTTGTTTTATCATATCATTTTCATTATTATATTTTTTTTTCATATTATCCATTCACAGTTCTACTCTTATCTCTCTTATTTTTCCTCTCTCAATCCACTCACAAATCAAACCATTGAATCGTGACTCAGCCGTCGAATAACTTCATGACAGAATTTGGTTTCATCAAGGTGCAGGACCTGCCATGTAATACAAGACGAGGTGAGAGGGGACTAGCGAAATGGCATCGAGAAAGATGAAAGACAATGCAGATGTGACAGAGGGTGGATGGGGTGGTGCAATCGCTCGAGACTGCCATGGCAATATTCATGGAGCAGGTGGTGTTAACTTTCCATTGGCATGGATCCCATTGTCGGTGAGGCACCGACTGTCAAGAGGGGCTTGGAAATGACAAAGGCTATGGGAGTGGAACTAATTGTGCTTGAAGCGGATTGCCAGGAGGTTATCGAGTTGTTGAAAAGAGGTTCTGGTGGTTTGTCGACCCATGGAAGAATCAAAGATGAGTGCGTGGTGCTGATGAGTGCTTTTCAAGAAGTTTAATGCTTTTGGATTTATCGGAAGCCAACCGTGCTTTTCCTATGTTTCATCTTGTTATATGCTCGACGTCCGGGAGTGTGTTATTCCATCATATATGCTTATATAATTCGGAACGAGAGCATTAACCTGCTCAGGAAGGGTCACTATTAAAAAAAAAAAAAAAAAAAAAAAAAAAAAATCAAACCCATTAACAAAAACAAATTCAAAAAAAAAAAAAACAACAAATCAATGAATTTTTTTAATTATCATATCAAGTCAATTTTTCGTAATTTATCTGAGATGAAGAGAGTATTTTTTTACCCCACAAAACATGCGGTATTTTTCTAACATGAATGTCCCATAAAAAATAAACACTTCAATAATTTAAAACTTATATTAATAAATTTATCAAAACATCCATATTTTTTACTTTATATCACTTCGTTTTTTCTATTCCTTTTGCTTTTCTCACTCTTATTTGTCATAAAATCAAAAGGACAAATGAGTCATTTGTATAAAATTCTACACTCATATAAACTTCCGTGACGATGAATGTATTACTCCCTCCATCCCAGAATAAATATAATATTTTTTTCGATGTTCCGTAATGATTACAATATTATCCTATTTAATTTTTTTTTTCAGAAATACAAAAACTCCCCTATTTTTTACTCTCTTCGATCCAATTTAATTATAATATTTTTTTTAGCAGTTCCAAAATAAATATAATATTTCTTTTTAGAAAATTTTTTAATATAAAAAAATACTGAATCAATCTTATCCGTTATAATTCATTCACTATCTTCTCTTACATGTGATACGGTAAACCCCACCATCAGTAAAAAAAATATTATTTCTTCATCAAAATTCACACAAATTCAACGCTCGTATAAATTTTCGTCCCGGGTCAACATTTTACTGTTAAATTGGGTCAAAGAGAGTACTTTATATCACATCATCTCATCTCACTATCATTTCTCCTTCCATTCGTTTTTTTATCTCCTTTCCCTCACACGAATTCAAGAATAATGTAATCTTTTTATATAAAAAATAACGC